>VOMN01085665.1:0-72730 GCA_014899125.1 Orchestia grillus
GGCGGCACCCCAGTGTGGCCCGGGCGTGAAGACCCAAACGTCTCTAAGGTATCTAAGGTGAGGTGAGGTATCTGTAATTTCGTGCCCTAAACTAATCTGATCTCTTACATCAAAACTTATTTTTTCCACCACAACCATAATTTTCCACATCATTTTCCACCATTCTTCAAGCCACCTCATTTCAAACACTGTGCGTTAGAATAAAAGATTTTGGATGGTTATGAACCATCGTCAAATTAATCGATTATAATTTATATCAACAAAAAAAAGCATAATCCCAGAAGTACCGTATTTCTGATCCGAATGTGAGCTCGAAAGGTACCATAATATACCCTGTTAGCTGAAACAACGCATTTTACATTTTTGCATTGGGTGCGCATTTATTCCAAGAGCTTTCCTATTTCGGAGAAAACGCCTCATCAGATGATTTGATTGCTATTTCCATCCTTGTCTTGCATGTTGAGACCAGTCTTTCACCCCACGACATTCAACAAGCTTTCATTGATTCCTAAACCTGAAATGAAACCTTTGTGTTGGTGTTTTTTTTTTGCGTCGCTGCTCTAATTACAGAAGAGGCGTTTGCCTATAATATGCAGTGTTAGTAAATAATAAGGCTGTTCCCCAGCGCTGCGATTTGATAATCAAAATCGAAGGCATGCACCAACGATGTGCGTGTTAATTAGTATCACTAACGGAGTGCTGAGCAAAATTATTACACGCTCACATTATTCATAAACTGGAATGCCTTTTTAAAGCGATATAGGGAGAATAGATTATAATTGATCGAATTTGCATATATATACCTGGAGCATGATTATTTTTTCTTCCTGGAACAATTCAAATTCTAAACAGGAAATGCCGCTGTTAAAATAAATTATGTAGCGAAGGACAGTCAGTTCCTGAATCAAGAATTTGATCCGAGTTTATCGGTGTAAGACTAAAAAGTTGTAGTCATAAGTGCTCTGAACTTAAAGAGGACGACTAAAAAAGAAAATCTTCCCGGAAGAGATGATTTCGTATTGTTGGAAATTTGAAAATATTTCTCATTATCGCAAATTTCCCGCATCATGTCCCCAATTTGCGCATTTCCGTCCTGACTTGAAATGCAGAATGAGTCTAAAATGCTCGAGGGTGTTATAGTCTTCCATTGTTACCGACTTGAATCTTTATATACCAAGTGTCTCGAAATAATACAAAACATTATTTGAGCCGAACAAGAGCTGATGGCGATTACATGGTCCTTCCTTTTGATTACCAGGGCCATGCCTCGGTCACATAGGGGTGCATGGTAGAGGCAAGCCATCGGTGTATTATTACTTCGCGGCAGCTTTCCAGCCTTCATTATGGAGAATAATAGGTTCGGAAGCTCTATTGGCGCACTTCTTAATTGGCTTTACTTTGATATTCCAGAGCGGCACTGATCTGTTGACTTCAATTAATTAGAGAAACTCTGGAGCTTTGTAGCCTAGGCTTTCATCCCGTGTAAATGTTGACGCAGATTCTCAGCTTTGGAGGAAGTGAGTACGCTGAGGACTATCAATGTTTAAGCCCTGGGTGAGGTTCCTCTCCCCTCTGTGCACACGCCGACTAAACCTACATTTTATTGGTGTCACTTGAAGTTTCTGCATACCTCCCTGTTCATGAAAACACATTTATTCATCGGTCACCGAAAATATGTATACCTTCCCTTCGACGGATTCGAAATAATGAAAAATTATTTTCACCTGTAAAAGTAAATATTGTATTACTGGAATTGAAATTCATGCACTACTGAATTTAATATCGCCGATAACTGCACGAAAATCGTGCTATAACTATGCATGCATAAAATTTCAACTTTTCGAACCTGTTCCGTGTCAACAGAAATTCAGACGCTGATTCCAGTTGGTACTATTGATTGGTTTTCGTTCGTCAGGCGACCCGCTTATTCCAGGCTTCCTTGACCTCAATACTTGAATTAATAGTTTAATTCGTATCATAGAACCTCATTATTTTTCCTAAAAAAAATTCAAACTACAATTCTTAGCGAGCATTTTTGGGACTCCCTGACCAGTGTAACTTCATCGCCGCCCTGTCGATAATCAACCATCAGGCGGCAATATCCGCGCTTGGGCGGCCAAAATGATAAATAATTATAAATGCTCCGTAGGAGGATTTAGGCGTGGAGAGCCACATAGTTGCCTGCCACGTCACGCCATTGAAGACCCTGTGCAGCAGTCCATTAGTGGTCTGCATAGTAACACACCATTCCACTTCCACTGTTGCAGCACGTTAATAAA
Source organism: Orchestia grillus (assembly GCA_014899125.1). NCBI lineage: Eukaryota > Metazoa > Arthropoda > Malacostraca > Amphipoda > Talitridae > Orchestia > Orchestia grillus. The sequence goes on from VOMN01085665.1 coordinate 2,280, forward strand.
TTCGAGAACAGGAATTCATGAATGAAATTTGAAGTCAAACCCCATCAAATACATCTTCGGAGTTAATGACATAGTTGGTGTATGAATAGTTGACTTCAAAGCTTATATTATGGCAGATTACGGCGTCATCATATTTGGTTAACACAGTTTGTTCATGAATATTTCACTTCACGGAACTGGATGAGGAGCAGCTTCACTGAAAAAATCCATTCATTTTCAGAATAAACTAAATTGATTCCCGTCATTTTCGTTGGGATGCGCATGTTGCTGAATAAATCACTGAGAACATGACTACTCGAAAAAATTATTGTGAGGATTCATAGTTGTGAACGGATTTTGAATTCTCGGCCACGAGGCGCACTCTACCTGTGTAGAGTCACCTCCATCTGTCAAAACTTTAGTCGGACCAAAGCATGTTTTACTTCACGATAAGTTCATCTAAGCCTGCATTATCCGACAGGCAAACTATTGAACATTCTAAAGTTCAATAAAAGGAACAAACTGAAGCTTCTCAAGCTATTATTAAAACGAAAATTACAACAGGGAACATGAGTCGTATTTCCCAGCTGGCATTCCCGGATAAACTGATGTACGTGCAGTTAAACAATTCATCGAAGTAAAAACTACAGTAAAATCTAAATAAGATCTACATTGAAACGATTTGTCGAAGCAATCCCAGAGGATATCAGGCAAAATAGTTTTCGAACATCAGTGCTAAATGACGAGTTAATTATAAGTAGGCATTAACTATCCTTGGAAAAACAATTGGGCATGCAAGCTTAGTTGCGGCAGTATACATCAGATGTGTATGTATAATTCCTATTGAATCCTACGCTATTACCAGCAGAAATAGAAGAAAACCTCAGGGCAACTGTAGCTGTTCTCATCACGAGTGCTTGACGGTCGGCAAGGAAACTGCCGTGTTGTTATGGGCAAAATGCAGAAACGAAACTGCCTCTTGTTAAATGCGATCTGTTTGCTATGGCTGTGTGAGGTGCTTTTTGAGAATTTTAAGGTAAAGGTTTGGCAGTTGAATGAACAAAACCAAGAATCTACAATCTTCTAAGCAATTTTTCATATTTTTAATGAAATCTGCTACGCATCGCGCCCACGAAACTTATTGCTAAAAGTTTCATGTGTTAGCGCTAAATACTTTAGTGCAAAATACGTCAGTGCGATATACGCTACTGTGAAACACAAAAGTGCGAAATACATTAGTGCGAAATACGTTATGTAAGAAATTCATGAGTTCGAAATACCTCAGTACGAAATATGTTATGTACGAAATACCTTGGTTCGAAATACTTTAGTGCGAAATACGTTAGTGTAAAATACGTTAGTGCAAAATATCTTAAGGCAAAATACCTTAATACGAACTACCCAAGTACAAAATAAGTCAGTGTGAAATACCGAATACGTAAGTACAAAATGCATGAGAGGAGAATTCATGAGTGTGAAATACGTCAGTGCGATACACATTATTATAAAATAAGTTAGAGTGAAATCCAATAGTGCGAAGTACATGAGTGAAAAATACATTAGTAGGAAACACATCATTGCGAAATATCTTAGTGTAAATTCGTTAGTACAGGTCAAACTGCAAAAAGTTCATACCTTCGGGCGAAATGTGTTATTGAGGTATACGTTTCATACATTAGTACACGACTAAACGAATACTTGTTTAAAGGTACGCATATGAATAACTGCTATCATTTCCCGCGTAATTTTACCATAAACGAGCGACACATTTATGGCGACTTACGCCTCTACATTTCGGGGACCTGAGACGCTTACCGTCGGTTGTGGAGGACTTGGAACTGTGTGCTGCAGGTCGTGATAACCCAAATTTACGAAGGGTGTAGAATTTTTGCAAAACTCGTTCGTAAAGAACTTTGCGATAAAGTAGGACTGTAAACCTGAACTGTATACTTTGTAGCAGTTCAGTGACCCATGACAATTTATATTGAATGGATCTTTAAAAAGTTTCCAATTTTACTGCATTTGCTTTCAAGAAGTTGAGGTAATATCTAGGTAGCGTCATTTTTTCCATTTCAGTTAATGTTGAATGAGTTGCATCGTAAATATGATCCCCGATTTAAAATGATAGCCGTCGTGTATTATATACAGTGTGTTTGAAGCAAGCAACATATCTCAATACACATATTTAATTGTATTTGCATTGATAAAAGTTAGGCTGTACTGTATAACTGTATCTAGAAGACGAAATTATTCCAGATGCTTCAAGATAATACAAGCACAAATAAATATAAATTCGGTTGATTTTTGGTAATATCCTGTAAATAAAGTTTTTCTCTGCAACACATTTCACGTGCCACCACAGAGAACGTTATTGCAAAAATGTGGCCGAATTTCCAGATTCCGCGAGTGTGGCAACACTTCTGTCTTTTGAATTCATCAGGTTCTTTCTTCCTCTTCACAGAGATGCTCTAGCCCGGCACATTCCCGAATCTGTCACTAACGCAAGTCGCTAATTGAAAAGCTGTGAATTTGATGCACGACTTATTCACTCCCTAGCACACAGACTCTTGCGTATCGAGTGTGCCGTCAAGATATGGCGCCAAAATATCCATTTTAGCAAAAAATTAAGATAAGTCGAAAATAAAGCACGGTGAGAAGATTCACGTCAAAATATATCGTCAAATGCAAAGAATTCCCTTGAAGCAAAGCGGCCTCTTTTAGTTTAAAATTCTTTGCGGTAAAATACACTAAAGTTCGCTGTGCAGCATTTTTTAATCACGTTGGAGTCGTGAACTGATGCTCCATCCCGTGTGTGCACATGCTGATCTGTAAATGCTTCTGCTTGACACAGCAATACTCTTTCATGGAGGTTCGACCGATAAATTTGGCTGCTCCCCAATCGCTCCCTAGGAATCAAGACTTCTGGAAATTTTGAGCTTTTTAAATGCGTGAACTTCTGACGCTCACTTAACTTTCCAGCAAGCTTTTTGAGTTCTGAAATGACTTCCACTCTTCCTGGCACATCCTGTGGAACTACATAATTACTGCATACCTACCTACCGAGTGATTCAAAACTGATTCCACTGTGAAAAATTTCGCACTAGACCGGATTGAAATTGTGACCAAGGCATCTACAATTCTACGCCATTATCCCCTTCGGGAAATGCTTGTCGCTCAAAAATTTCAATAAAAGCTGTTCACGTTGCATTTGTGTTCTGATTTTGAGCTTGCTAATGATAATTCAAACAGAAAAATTAATACTTTGAAATGTGTGGTGGCTTTTTGTAGCTCATGAGAGGATTTCTTCACGCAATCTCTTCTCGACGCACTGCACAACAAGTTTTGTACCACAAATCGTATTCTAACTACATCAAAGTATCCTGAATGTATCTCTTTTGCACTGTTGACAGCGCTTCCTTACATTAAATTCGGTTTTTGAGTTGAAACTAAACACACTTGATTACTACCAACTTAACAATATTCTTGTTACTGATAGCCGCCAATTTCGAGGCGACTTAATATCACCGACTTAAAAAAAATATTGTAACTGACGCCTGCCAAATTCCTAGCCACTGTTCGATCTCGTGCTTCTTTACTCAATAATGTTGAACAAATACTATCACGAGTCTCTCTCAAAATGAAACCAATGAAATAAAAACGTTCTCAATGCGACGTGCAAAAGTTCGAGTAATACAATAGGCTTAACGCTATAGAACGAAACGTTGAATGTAACGGGTTAGTCTTGTAGAGCACAAGATAAACTTAGGATGTAAACATTTCAATTCTTTGTGTTAGAAATTGAAGTTAAATTTAGCCGGTTGACCTTAGTCGCGCACCTGGTACATATAGAGTGCAAAAACCTCAACTTTGTATTTTGAAATAGACTTTCACACGTATAAATACACTTTTTCATTTCTTTTAAAAGCATTCCTAAAAAGAGGCATCAAAACAGGAAAACTTGATTGTGTTTTAGAAACTGACTTCGAATATTTCTAAATTACGTCGATGACATTTTTAAAGTTTTAACTTCATGTTTCTGATACATGTAGAAAAAGCGTAGATGATCTTGTACGAATACCAGTAGAATATTTCAAATAATTCACTGACACATTGACCAGTCATGCACTCAATTCCAGCTAATGAATACCAAAATACTCATGGAAAGATCATTAGACGTAAATTGTTCCTCCCACATTCCAATTCTTCAGTTTTTTCATAAATAACAACTAGGTTGGGTAGCTCGATTTGATTTATGTTACACAATATCCAACAAGAAGCCAAAATATAAACCAATGCGAAATGAACTCTACCCATATTCAATGAAAATCTAACTTTTACGTTAGAATTCTTTCGGAGACGAGACTTGAAAGCGTTTGAACTCTGCTTTCAATCTTCGTCAAATATTCTTCGTCAAGTAATTGTATTTCAACAGAAAATATCTTCTCCTAGACATATGACGTTAGGTTTTGCTCCTTTGCGCATCCATACAACAGTTTTCAACGTCTGCAATGGCTGCGTCAGAGCATTTTTTTGTTCTCTAGTCGTCGTCAGAGAAACGCAATCTAATTAAGAATTTTTTTACGAAAACTGCTTCTCCAGAGCCTACAAATTAACGAGAGGCTAATTCCCAACTTGAGCAGCTTCGAGAGCAGATGTGAAACTTTCAACGTCGTTTTTTCTCCCTTTTTTTATCTGTGCTCCTCAAGTTTGTGAACCCAAGCGGCTTTCATTTCAGAAGAGAGAAACTTTTTAAAATTGAACTTTTCTACGATGGGGATTTTAGAAAATGTTTACGTGTATGCAATACTAACGACACGGATAAGAATTTTCTTGTATTCGAGAGTTTTAAGCAGGTTTCGATGCCTACCTTCGACTTCTAAATGTTGTTGTGGCTATGTATGTCGCTTATTCTTCAGAAATTCGTTTAGAAAATTTCGATTGAAGAGATCGTATGTAAGTAAAATACGCCTCTGGGACTAATACCTACACAGATATGGATTGTTGATTTGTTGATTTAAATGAGACGAATATTATTCGGTTTCTTCAATAGCCAAAATATTGAAAGAAAACTATCTATCGGAAAAAAACGTTAATGAACGAATGAACAGCAGGTATGCAGATATTATAATTATCAATACCTTTAATACATAATTACATATTTTCAGCTTTTTCATCTAAAACCTCTTTGGGTTTTCACTTTTCATATTCCATTTTAAGTGTAACGTCTGCACTCAATTTTATCCACGTAGCATTCGCGTCGAAAGACTTAGTTTAGAATTAGGTCTGAACTTATACGTCGTTCAAAAAGTAATCGTGAATCCATATTCAACTAATATGAAAAACAAGATGAGCGCTTCTCAGTATTTCCCTTTTGTTCACAGTTACATAATTGTATTGGTTAGGAAATTGTATGGGCTACGTAATTTTATTGGTTACGTAATTGTATTGGTTACGTAATTGTATTGGTTACGTAATTGTATTGGTTACGTAATTGTATTAGTTACGTAATTGTTCTGGTTTCGTAATTGTATTGGTTACGTGATTGTACTGGTACATGTGCTACCTCTTCTTACGCTAGTTCATTGACTACCTTACAGGGCGTCAGGGTTTCTCCCGTTACCTCGTTAACAGCTACTTTGGATGTGTACGTCTATGTTTCACAGAAATTATTCCCTCATAATGGAGTAATAAATGTTCAAAGGTGCACCATTATTATATTGAAGCTCCGTCATACATGATGGCCTGTCTGTGTGCTCATACAATCTTTCATGTTCCCTCTCGTATAGCTAGTGGCAAATCGCCAATCTTCTATTGGATTTTAGGATCTTTGTGGAAGCTGACGGTTATTTTACTAGTACGTCATTCGAGAGTCGCTATAATTGGCTAATCGAATTACGCACACCCACAAAAGAGAGTCCTCGTCATTAATCATGGATGCGAAAATGAAATGTAAAATGACCTGGCTTAGGCCCCTCCTGTTTGTCAGTTTACACGTGGAGGGAAGATTAGATCTTCACAAATTATTCATTGGATCATTGTTGAACGAGATGACTGTTGAAGACTTCATTTTAGCTTTTCATTGTGATGCTGAGGTCTCTTCCCCACTCCTTTCTTGCTGCCATCAAATAACCACCACGTCTGAGATTTATTTAAAAATTTTCAGAATCAATCTCCTGCTCACTGGTTCATTTCTCATGACTATGACGCACCGCGCTTGAAGAATGTGAATTAATATACTGCTCCCTCTCTGAGAACGCATAAATTTCTACACACCACAGCTTATATGTTCGAGCGAGAATCTGAAGAGATTGCAAAAAATTCTAAGTGCCCTCGTTTCACTACGAGTCATTTGGTTTTAAAAAGATCAATATAGGATTAGTTTAAGCATTGAATGAAATTATAAATCTCAATCGTCCAATCCAATAATTATTGCATGGTGGAACGGTATGAGAGGTATACACTGTGTACTAAAAGTAATATGGAAGAATATTAATGAGCGAGTGCCGTTTGAAAATCATTTCATTTGTTTTTTATCTATGAAATGATGACGACTAAGTCAGAAATCAGGTTCTGTTCAAGTACGAATGCTGTCAACTCATCTTAGAATGTTCCCGGAAATATTTTGTTTTTGTTTTTTCGTTATTGCTCTCACTATTATGGCCCATGAAGGACTTCACTTATTGTTCACCTTTGCGTGTTCCAGAAAGAACTTCACTTATTGTTCACCTTAGCGTGTTCCAGGTAGAACTTCACTTATTGTTCACCTTAGCGTGTTCCAGAAAGAACTTCATTTATTGTTCACCATAGCGTGATCCTGGAAGAAATTTATTTCCTTTTTGTTCATCTCCAGAATGGAACTGCGCGGTAATTTCTCGCCTAATTATTTTCCATACGAGATGCACATTTTACTCACACTCTCCCCAGATTCTTCATTACCTACTCGTCTCCGCCTATTCCAGGGATAATTTCTGCAGTCATTTGGCTCATTACATGACCCATGGCCACCTGATTTCCTATAGAGAACGTGATGAAAACTTCCCCCGAAATGATTGGATGCTTTTCTTAGATCTAAATTCGCTTCTGTGCCATTACAATCTTGTAAATGGCCTTATAAGCCACGAATCCTTGGTAGAATGTTCTGAAAATATAGTGAATAGAGAAAAAATTAGAACTCTCATGCCCTCATGAAGGTCGCCCTGAATTACTGAAGCTGTTCCAATGCTACTAAAGAAAATGTACTTCTCACGAGGTTATAATTAATAAGAAGTTTTTAAGCCTTTCATCCCAGTTTGTTAATGACCGCTTATACAAGTCGGCTTTATAAGACTGCAGAGAGAGTTTGATATTGTTCCTTAGTAAGCTTTTCCACAGAGCGGAGCTAACGGATGCATCGTGTCCAGTTCTTGATAACATCCAAACTCGAGAAATTACTATCAGTTTGTCCTTCACGGCTCCCATTTCGAAATTTTGGGGATCTTTCACGGACACGAAGTCTTTCTCAGCTTTAGCCGTGCTCAATGCCAAATGAACACGAATATAGTGTAAAAAACACTACAGAGGTCAAAGGTACTCACCATATAAGGTGAAATACAATCCTTGATTCTTTGGTTCATTAAAACGTTGACTCCGAAGGGGGTCATATATGGTACACGCGATCATCTAACCTAACCTAATGTAACCAAGGCACTATCATGTATAAATGCAAATTTTCGAGTTTTCTTCAAATTTGTGTTCATCAATCGAATAAGCTAGTTCTGATTAGTAAGAAAATTAATAGAGTATCCAGAAAAAATTTGTGAAACCAAAATCCTTCATTTTTAAATTCACAGTAGAGGTATTTGTCGGCATCTAATTTTACCTGTGTGGAGAATCAGAGTCAACCTGTTAATCTGCAGTCGTGTTTCCCTGAGATTACCTGGTAGCGAAAAGAGATTCGAACACCTACAGGTAAGAATGCCAACTCTAACTACTGCACAGTGTTAAATAAACACATATCCTCGCAGCCAAATATTCGCACGACCTGCTCCCCAGAGTCTTCTCGCTGCAGATTAGGGCTGCGCTCGCCCGACAGAAAAACAACGGCGTGCGCCACAACAATTATAAATGTTCTAGCAGATCCCAGCAAAAGTTTTGCGTTTTTTTAAACTCAGTTTTTAGAATAACTTGAAATGTAATTTGTTGAATGATTTTCTTATGCAAAATGCTCACTTCTTTTAATAATTTCTTTTCTAAAGTTTTCCGCGCTTGCCTTTACACTTTGTTTTGTTCTTTGATCCAAGGAAAACTTTCAGCTCTTTTTTTTTAATATAGTCCCTGGAATTCAGGTTTCCCATGAAACAACAGTTTAAAGTGACTAAATACGCAAATGAAAAAAGAACTGGGAAAACTAAGTGAAGATGAAGATAGTATGGAACTATAAGTAAATTAAGATGGAAAAACAAGTACACTACGGAAGAAAAATGAGTAAAGAAGTGTATGAACTGAGTAAAGATGAAAATAAGACGTAGCTTCGTCCAGAAGTTAAAGTGGTGAATAAAATTAGACCTGGAACTGCAACGAGTGGCTTATATAGTACATGACCTCACTTTCTGTTCAGCTTTTGAGGCCCACACAATGAGTTAGGTTTCCTAGGTAAATGGGCTTAATCTGAAACACATTAAAATACTTGAAAATGATGGTCCTATGTTTTAATTTCCAAAAGGCGACCCCTAAATAAGCCATTTTCGTTCTTCTACCTCCCGTTGCTTGTCCGATAACAAACAGTATTGTTGCATTTTTTTCTTGACGGTCCACTCCATGCACTTGGCGTCCATTTCTACTTGATGGTCCACTCCATGTACTGGGTTCTATGGCGTACTGGTTAGCGTGATAGCCTCCAACTGGGACGTTAGGATTCGAATCCCGGCTCAGGCACAGAATTTCACGTAACCAGCGAGTGCTTCCCTTGGTAAAGGAAGCTTAAGCCACACATTCCTCACATCTTTCACCACGCCAGTGGTTTTAAGGCATTGAAATTCCAACGGTAAAACGTGTTGGAATTAATAAAGGTTTTTTTTACGTCCATTTATCCATGACGGTCCACTCCAAGTAATACAGGCCCTCAAAGCATCAACGAAAGACTGTCCATTCGCGGCTGGCCGAGGCTGGAGTCTGCAGTGCCACAGCTCTGCGCAGCCTTAACACGATAGCTTAATATCTACTTGATTAATGCTATTTGGCCTGGCTAATTAAGTACGATATCTCATTTTGCATCCTGCCGGACAGTTGATGTTATGATTCCCCCTTGATATCAAATCAGGCATCATCGTACAAACCACTTTGTTATGTCCCATAACCCATAGAAAAGCTATAATGCTACATAAATGCTTCAATTTGGCTCTCTCTCTGTTATATAATGAATGTACGAGCCGTTATTGAGTCACATGAAATATATGTAAGTCTGCATCATCAACTTCACCACCCACTTTCTGTCGTTCGCAAAAAATATAAACCAGCTATAAATATCTCCTCAAAAAATATTCGATCACTTTAGAAATCTTCGTAAACGGTTGCACATGAGCGCAATTTGAAATGTTCCAAGTTCATAAGTATCATGGCACTTAAACGTTGGAAATGAAATAATATATGAACTTCTACTTCAAAAAGAGTGATAGTAAATAGTTGAGGTCAGACTTGGCTATTCGATGATTGACATTATTTAGTCATATTTATATTTTGAAATAGCAAAGGACTTTCAACGAATCTTGTGATCCAGCTGAACTTTTTAGATAAGCATATACAATATATAAAATTGACAATCCATTTGAATGAAACTCTCGCTAAATCGAATTTTAACACTATGTATCACTATTTTTACTCGTGGCAATTAAGTGTTATTCCTCAAGTCCTTTGACCGCATGTTATTAGAAGATACCCATTATCCCAATGAAACTTTGTTTTTGCTGAATATTTATATTACATTTCCTACTGGCAATACATTGAGGAAAGGCATATTCAAAAAATTTAATCTTCTGACTACAGAAACGAACTTCTTGAATTTCAACTTTTTCTTCGTTGTTTTTAACTACAACGGGAAATTATGGTTCTTTGCAATCATGCAATTATGGGAAATTATCCACGAACAATGTTACTGTTAATGGCTGGTCGGAGCAACAATGTTTCTGTTCATCGCTGGTCGGAGCAGCAATATTACTGTTAACGGCTGGTCGGAACTACAATGTTACTGTTAATAGCTGGTCGGAGCAGCAATGTTACTGTTAATGGCTGGTCGGAGCTACAATGTTACTGTTAATGGCTGGTCGGAGCTACAATGTTACTGTTAATAGCTGGTCGGAGCTACAATGTTACTGTTAATGGCTGGTCGGAGCTACAATGTTACTGTTAATGGCTGGTCGGAGCTACAATGTTACTGTTAATAGCTGGTCGGAGCTACAATGTTACTGTTAATAGCTGGTCGGAGCTACAATGTTACTGTTAATGGCTGGTCGGAGCAGCAATGTTACTGTTAACGGCTGGTCGGAGCAGCAATGACACTGTTAATGGGTGTCCGGGGCAGCAATGTTACTGTTAATGGCTGGTCGGAGCATCAACGTTTCTGTTAATGACTGGCCGGAAACAACGTTTGTGTTAATGGTGACAGGACCAGTAATGTTAATTTTAATGGCTGTTCGTAGCAGCAAGCAGACGTTGCAAAATGATCCAGCACGTTCTAAATGATAGCAATCAGTTACTTGCTGCAAAAATCTCGTCTGTATAACGAGTCTAGCAGATTGGTTGGGAGGCTCTATTCCAAAATTACTATCGCCCTCAATGATCTTTTCGCTCCTCGCAATTGCGGGTACTTTACTCTGATACTTTAGAGGTATTTAATTTCTGAAAGGCCTAGAATTTTCTTTTTTGCTCGTCTAGTGGAACACAAAATTCGTAGTAACTATCTGCATCGCAATTTTCTGCCTGTCATTCTTATGACGTGATGAAAGAACTGTTGAAAGCAACGACACATGGTTGTCTGTTAATTAAACCTGCAAGCTCCTCGTTTCTTACCCTACGACTTCGACGAGTCAAAATATTGAAAGCAAATCAAACTTTGAACGTCACATAAAGGGCCCACTGAGGTCGGAGCTAAGAGGAATGGTAATTATAAATGTTTTTGTACTCTCAAATCTCTTCTTTTCTAATTAGTTCATAAAGTAACTATAGGTTTCAAAGCACTTTCAAAACAGGAAAACCTTGATACTTGAATATTATCAAACGGTTCTCTCCGCTCACGGGCACTATCAAAAGTAAAGTAAAATTATTCAATTAGTAAGGCTGATAAATTGATAAAGCATAATGCAATGCATCAGATAATTTTCCATTTCATACTCATCACACTAGTCATCCTACTTCCACATTTTATTCTATGCTACGTAGTTTTGATATTCACAAAATATCGAACACACGAAAACTGTTGCAGAGAGGCTTTCAGTAGAACTCTAATTACAATGATGCTCTTTTATTTCAACGTTAAAAACCTAAAAATCCCAAAATATTCTAGAACTGTGTTTCAGGCTTTCATCTACACAAAATTAGCATTTTCACGGAGCTTTCTCCCCTCCAGTTCATCAAAGCAGGCCTGACGTAAGGGGTCCGGAGGTGCAGTCCGCAAGTTCGGCTGCAGCGAAGCTTCGACCAGAATATTCCGACGCCTGAACGTAATTGTGACATTGGAAGCAAGAGATGTACAGATGGCGGGGTGGAGGAACTGGAAGCTCATCCCTCTTCACAAACTGACCTAATACCGCCTCCTGTTCTCATTAGCCCGACACATTCGTGTGTGTGCATGAATGCTGAATAAAATTAATTCGACCTGTGCGACGCATCAGATTACGTACTTTGATTTTTTCTGGAAGTATTGACGGAGTGGGTGCGGGGTAAGTATGATCTCTATTGCAATATATTTGTCAGCTACTTCAGCCTGCTCCTTCCGGCAGCTCGAGTTTTTCTACAAACTGGTAACTAAGCGCTTTGCTGTATTTTTGTGCCGTATTCTTTTTGCTCGAGAATGGCTCAAATACATAGTATCAGTTTCCCAAATTAAAACATGGCGGAAATGATTGGACGGATTAGATAAAGCTTTAAGCCAGTGTGTCCCCAGAGTATTGTTTGTGTTAGACGCGTTTTCAAAATCCCCCACAAGCTCCCAGGCTTGAATTGTAGGAAAGTTTTTACTTTCGTCACTTGTTCGTTTTCTCCTGATGAATTTTACGTCATTCAGGCTTCCCTAATGTACCTCGTATCCTCCCACTTGTGGTTGACTTGCGTTGGGCGCATATGATGTGATAGTTCATCTTCACCTTTCATCTTGCCAACCTCGCGACAAGTGATAGTTCATTGTATGCGATAGTACAAAATGTACGTCCAATGATGGCACTCGAGTGTGTTAAGCCGGACTGACGCGGTGCCATTTGATTGCAGGGATTGTACGGCGTATTTCAATGGCTTCATGAACAGCGCCATAATTGACGACTCCTGTACAACGCTCTCTGTGTGGTCATCCAAGTTTCTGTCCCTAAATCGCCATTGGTGGAACCATTTGGAAACACAGTTAGATTACGTTAACTTTCCATTTTCGCAATTGATGTTTCGCCCAAGGTTCTCAGATACATTGTTCATCTCAAACTCCTGCTGCCTGAGCTTCGGTGTTGACCACTTTTAGATGAGGCATTTAAGTGTTGTTTTGTCAAAACATTTTATATCTGTGCATATTTATTTCCACGGCTGGTAATTTCTGATAACTAATTCGTCTAGAACTCTCTTCTTAATGCCACTAAATTAGAACTTTCGATTCACCATTATGAGAGGTGAAAAAATATATACAAATATTTTTTTTTGAAGTGTAACGTATACGTATCTGTATGCAATTAACCTATATGAAATCCTTTTCTCGTGATGGAGAAATTATCCCCGCATCGATTATTTATGTATATATATTCCCGTCACTTCTGGTGCAGGAAGGCCAAATTTTTTCTCAATTATGGATTACGATTAAACCTGTAGCCACGATGAAATGACCTTGACTTATAAAATTTATGAGATACAGGCACTTATACTATTACTCGCATAAGCCGTCTTTCTCCTCTGCCGGAGCAACTATAATTATCTGTTATTTTCGCTGCTCATGAACAGGTGTCGCCGCCGGATAGTTGGTTATGGAGGAGCAGCGAAAAAATAATTCTGGGAATCCTCACTGCAGTGTGACAATTGCCTCCCATACAACATCATTCAGCGCAATACAGCAGACACGCTAACCCTTGTTTGCGTCATTCTTTTGTCATGAATTCGGGGAGATAAATGTTCCGTCATTCTAAGATATCGAAGTTGGTCAACTATACTTGACGAGCAAACCATTTTATTCGATCCCAACGACTGGTTCTTGCGATAGTTAATGACAGTTGAAATCATTTTGCTAAAAGCGTCACATGGTAAACCAAAATGATGTGTTAATAAATAAATGAATAGAGAGGCAAAACAGAGTTATGTAACTGTTCTTGGAAACCGTTTCTTTCGGTGCAATTCCATGTAAATAATGCTTACGTAAGCGAAGCTGCTAAGTGATTCTACGTCTTTAAAAAGAATTCTAATAATTGAATGAATTCGTGCTTGAACGGTTCTTCGGGCGTTATTTTCCTTTGTTCGAAATATTGTAATTGAATTTGTACAGGTAAGCATTTGAGCGCAATTTATTGCCATATTTATATCATGTTGAAAGTAGAGGAATTAATTGTGAGTTATGCTTTTCGATTTCATTTCTACAGACCATGATTTCTTTCCAATTGTTTGTAACTATAAAACGATAATATTATTATTTGAAATTCAATGAGCTACGGTAGTAACTCATCTCTCAAGGGAGAAAATTAATTGCGTGAGCCAAGGTAAAAACCTGTAAATATCAAGAAATGAACATCAACGGAGATGAATAGAATGGGTTTTCCTCTCAGTAGCTTGTAACTTACCGCCTACATCACACCTGGTCTATCAACTTTAGCTGTGGATAATTATCTTCAGAATATTCTTAAGTGTTTTCATGGAAATGTTGTGAATCAAGGAAAGTTATTGTGAAATAAATATTATTGGAATGTCTGCTGACGATTTCTCAAAACATCTTAATTAAGGAAGTCGGATTTTGCATGCATGATTTTATTTCATTATAGGACGAATGGATATTTACGTCAAAATATATTCGCTAAATTTCAAAATATTTCTTAATAAAGCAGAATCATGTGGTATTATAGTCTTTTCTGTTCGCTCCAGATGTGGAAAAAAGCTTTCAGGGTCGGGACGATCGTTTCCTTTGTTAGTACAACAATGATTCTAGTCAATAAACACGATAAACTAGCAAGCGGCTTTCCCTACACTTCTGTTCACAATTAAACTTTGAAAAAGGCGGAACATCAATATTACTCAGAGGGAATGTTTTTAGCGCCTATCTTCTCTGCTGCACGCAATGGGAGAATAATTTAACGATACTGCCATAGAATTTTTAAAACTGAACTCTATTTCAACGACCTCAGCATTTTCCCTCGTCTACGCTCGTCAATTGCTATTCTAGCAGAATTGTTTATTTTACACGGACGTTGTTCCGTAAGATCTCTACATCTCAGAGACGTTAACAACAAGCATTTCTTTCGAAGCATTAGATGAGTTCCTCACTAGAACGTTTGTCAGAAGGCTTCAAATGGATTGTTGAATTGTCAAATGAATTGAAAAAATGTTGATACTAGGTGTCACTGCTTGCCTGCACCACGCTAAATGAACGCGTTACAACGAAAGTCCTGTCTTCATTAGAACAGACCGAGCAGTCAGAAGGGATTGCTCACCAGAACACATGTCAAGGAGCCCCAAACGACGGCGTGTGGGGAGTTGGCAACGGTAGGAGACACAGATTACCGTGGCTTAGTTGGTGTAGTCACCCACGCGTGACAACGAAGACCTTGTCTACAATGAAAGTCTTATCTTCATTTGAAACGACCAACCGATCAAAAAACTTTAAATTATGTATGCCTGATGCCATTAGATGATTTCCTTTCATGCCCTTCCTGTATTGCCAACTTTAATACAATAACTGAGCGAATTTTGATCACGAAATTAGCATTACTATTAGTTATTTTTTAGTCAACTACAGTGATTAGGATCAGCGAAGTAGCGTGAGCTCATTTAACCACTCCGATTTCTCCAAGTATTGAAACTGACTAAATGCCTTTGTATTTTCCAACCGACGGCTGGAATTCAATCTTTATTATACACGAAAGTCAATATTAACTTCAAACTCCGATATCCTGCGCTTTTGCGTTGCTCTTCTTGATGAGTAGAAGACGCATTCACACATGGATATGAATACGTTCAAGCATTCATTAAATTTTAAAAATGCTCGTCGAAGAACAAATAGTTCATCAAAAAAAGAATAGTTCAGCTTTAATTAAAAATCATCTTTTCCACATTCACTTGAAATTCATAAATTAGTGAAAAAAACACGCGCCACCAGCTTTCATCAGTCTCACAGCACTGAGAATCGGGTGCAAGTTCAGAGCGCCTCGTACGAGAAGAAGAATCAATGTAACATCTAGAGGCTGAGGCAGACTCTAGTTCCCGGCATGCGGCCCATACTGGGCCAGTTAATCTTCCGTCACCAACGCCGAGTTTCACTGCAGCTGCCACCCCTTTCATGCAGGCCACACTGAGCTTTTTTTCTAACACAAAGACATGGTCGATCTACCGAGCCTGAGTGATTTGGCTGCTCTACCTCACGAGAAGGAACGCCTTCTGGGTAGGGGACCTCCTGATTATAAGATCATCCCTCTTGATTCTTACCTTGTTGTTCTTAACCGATTTTAAACAACTCCAGTGGCCATAGGGACCTTTCATCGCGTATCCTACTTGCTTCACATTACTCTGCGTTCAAAGAGTGATAGGTGTCAGTAGGCATGAGCGGCATTATATTCGTGTAAATTATTTGGAAGAGGAAGTTTACACAAATGTATCATCTCACGTTCAATTTGATACATTGTACCGTTTTTTCAGCAGTTATTTTTTGGAAAAAGAAAGGTTAAAAACATCAAGCACAGCTGTGCAATGTTGTTTCGAATATTTCTGAGCTGTAGTTGACCACTTTATACGTTATTGAAAAATTCTGAAACATTCCTGGCACCCTCTGGGCACCTGACATGACACTTATCTTGCCATAAAAACGAAAGATGAATTAATATGTTCTCCCTGAATGAATTTGTTTTTGAGTCCGATTTTAACAAACCCCATTTTAATTGTAACCACTGATATTGATGTCTATTTTTGATTCGCGTGAATTTGTTACTGGATGTTAATGTGCATCCATTGCGTACGCTTGCTGAAGTTTAATTGCCCGTAAGCCATAAATCGCTCATGAGGCCATTAATCGCTCCTGAGCCCCTTAATCGCTCGCGAGCCCCTCAATCGCTCGTGAGCCCCTTAATTGCTTTAGAGCCCATTAATTGCTCGTGAGCCCATTAATTGCTCGTGAGCCCATTAATCGCTCGTGAGCCCCTCAATCGCTCGAGAGCCCATCAATCGCTCATGAGCCCATTAATTGCTCGTGAGCCCATTAATTGCTCGTGAGCCCATTAATTGCTTGTGAGCCCATTAATTGCTTGTGAGCCCATTAATCGCTCAATAGCCCATCAATCGCTCGAGAGCCCCTCAATCGCTCGTGAGCCCATTAATCGCTCGAGAGCCCCTCAATCGCTCGAGAGCCCCTCAATCGCTCGTGAGCCCCTTAATCGCTCGTGAGCCCATTAATTGCTTGTGAGCCCATTAATTGCTCGTGAGCCCATCAAAACACAATTGATGCCTTCCGAAAAAAAATATTCCCCTGGAACACATACACAAGTAACGTGGTGGTTCTTTATAATTTTGAAACGTTGAACAAACATGATCACATTCCTTGATTTTATTGCTCCCATGCCACGTGTCTTGCGAAAAATTTTATGCGCAGGGGAATCGCTCCAGGACTCGCTTCGAGCACTTCCTGAAGTCTCTGGGCACGAGGTGCGAAGTATATTGACTACTGGAATATGTAAATTGAATGTAGAAAAATACTGGGATATGTAAATTGAATGTATGAAAATACTGGGACATGTAAATTGAATGTATAAAAATACTGGGATATGTTAATTGAATACATGAAAATACTGGGATATGTAAATTTAACATATGAAAATAGTGGGATATGTATATTGAATACATGAAAATACTGAGATATGTAAATTGAATGTATGAAAATACCAGAACATTTAAATTGAATATATGAAAATACTGGGATATTTAAATTGAATATGTGGAAAACTGGGATGAGTAAATTGAATGTATGAAAATACGGGAATATGTAAATTGAATGTATGAAAATATTGGAATAATATGTAAAATTAATATATGAAAATACTGGAATATGTTCACTGAATGTTTAAAAATACTGGGATATTTAACTTGAATATGTGGAGAACTAGGATATTTAACTTGAATATGTGGAGAACTGGGATATGTAAATTGAATGTATGAAAATACTGGAATATGTAAATTGAATATATGGAAAACTGAGATATGTAAATTGAATGTATGAAAATACTGGGATATGTAAATTGAATGTTTGAAAATACTGGGACATATAAATTGAACATGTGAAAATACTGGGATATGTATATTGAATATATGAAAACACTGGGATACGTAAACTGAATACGTCGAAATACAGGGATATCGAAATGGAATCCTTGGAAATTCTGGAAAATGTAACTTGAATATGATGAAATTCTTGGATATCGAAATTGAGCAAGTGGAAACATTGAGAAATTTAAATTGAACATCTAAAAATACTGGGATATCTAGGATGAACATGCGGAAATATTGGGACACCTAAATTGAACGTATGGAAATATGTACTTCAAAAGCTGGGATATCCAAATACTGGGCTTTCAAAATTGAAAAAATAAAAGTACTTTAACAGCTATATTTTTTATGCGTGTATCATTTATCACTTTCATCTGTCACGATCATGTATTTTTTTATTTCTGTTTACATTTTCCATTCAAGCTCTCACGCAATTCTTTTCACGACTGATATTTTTGCTTGAACTTTCCGGCTAAGCAGCCAGACGCAGGCCCGCTAAAACTACGAAATATCCCAAGATTTATTCGCTCGTTTCTCCCCTTCCCCAAGTTCACGGTGCGAGCAGGGAGCTTATTTTGTTGCATGTAATTCGAAACATTTAAGATTTTCCGCAATGCAGTACCCGGACAGCTCGCGTTGATCTAGCAGCTCTAAACAATCTCGGGAAAGCCGTTCGGTGTCTTGCATTTTTGCTTCAGACGTTCCGTGAAATGTACACTAGGTTGTTACTCGTGAGCATTTCACTAATCGGTTGGGTGCAATCAGAGAACCAATATTCTGGTGTGGCTCAGTAGGATGCTATACGCGTTATCGATATAAAAGAATGACACAGGAAAAACGGCCTAATGTTTCATTATTTTCAAATCTGCTTTGGAGTAAATTTTCTTACCTTCTACAACCCTAATTCTTAGACAATTTTACCGATTGGGTTTTTGAAAACATGATGCTGAAAAAGATGGCAGAACATTTTAGACTCAAGTCTTGTACGACAGTACCGCATTGAAGATCCTGTGCACAGAAAATAATCAGGCACTCGTGCAGAAACTTTCTGAATGACTTTCATCTCTTCCCACCCGCACAGCTCCGGATTATTAAGTAAACATAAGCAACACACGAGGAAAACCACGTCAGACGAAAGGACCTCAGTGACTAGACGCAGTAAATTAAAACCCAAATATTTTTTTCTATTCAGCTGATGAGTCAAGCATTTCACATAAGTGTTGCACCCGAAAATAATGAGGTTCTTTCGTCTCTCGGTTTTTTCTTTTGTTAGGTACATTTTTCACATCATCCTTTAAAAATGTCATACACCGTAATCTACTAAAGACCAGCGTATAACGATCTGCTAAACAATGACGGTATTTCAACATCCAGTTTCACCCCCAAAGCTAAAAGCACTGCGGTACAATACCATTATTATAACCCTTGAAATTTTTTATCTGGATTTGATTTAACGATGAGCTCGTGAGAGCCCACGACTCTGGAGCAAGCGCATAGCCTGAGGTTGGATCTTTTGGTGCGCTAAATCGTAATCCGTACTCGTAAAGTTTCTTGCGTGCATTTCATGATGTACTTTAACTTGAAATTTTCATTTGAACCAGGATTTGGCGACTTTTTAGTAAGTTCTTTCGAAGAGAGAAGCTCGAAGATACCATGCAAAAAATTTGCTTACAGTGGAAGAATTTTCGGTTATTAATTCTACAGAATTTGTAAGAACCATTTCTGTCTGTAAAATTATTGCAGATATTCCATGCCCCAATAAGTGAACAGTTTTGTGCAGTGTCAGCAGAGTGTAAATTTAACTGAACTCTTGAACTTGTGGCCCTAAGTTCACATTCTGCAGTCGGCCGTGAGAGCGTTTGTGGAATGAACGCCGATTAAAAACTATAAGACGCGGTACTGGGAAGAACCTCTCGAAAGCGTCAACACAACGTAAATTACGTGCGTAAGTAGTCAGTACTCATAGTCGTAATTATTTTCATTTATTTTTGTAATATTTTTATAGTTAACGTTCACTAGCAGCCGACAAGTGCGCTTCATGCAGCCTTTATTTTAGAACTTTGAACGTCATACCTTTAGTGGGATTTGATTTCTCAGAATAAAAAACTATTGAGGTCTTCAGTGTCAATAATAAAATACTGCAATGATCGAAGTAAATATCCACGCTTATGCTAAATAAGTTATAACATTATAGCGACAAATTTTACCATTGTTTTCTTATGACATGATTTAAAAAAGTGTAACATTCCAAGGACATAAAATTGATCGAATCTGTTTATTCTTAGCGCCTGTTTCTTTTAGCGAAATCTGTCGGGGAAATAAAAAAAATGTGAGGACCCTATAGTACGTAATCAGTTTTACAAGCTTGGAAGTGTGTGGTGAAAATAGGAATATAGATTTTTAGGTAATGAACTTTGGCTAGAAAAATGGGAAATGGCGAAAAAAAATTAGAGACAACTTAAAAACTTTATGGAGAACTCTTGCCAAACTTACCCAACTTTCGCAGGTAGAGAGCTCACGCTCGTAGAGCAACACATTAATTTCATGTTCCTCCAAACATGTCAAAGTGAAGTGGAATCTGTGGTTCGTCGAAGGGGATTACTTTACAGAAAGGTCATCGAGAGTTATCGATAAGTCAACCGCGGAATTTACAACAGGCTTTCTCAGAACACATCCATCAGAGAGCTGTAGGCGGGACTTTGGACACTTGAGCGTGACAGAGCGTAAAAAGAAGTCACGATTGGAGTAGATGGTTAAACTGGGAGTGACGCAGTAGTAGATTTTAGGACAAGTAAATTTAAATTCTCAAATCAAGAAAAAGAGTAGAAAAAGAGGACGTGGCAGTTAAGAAGTTGGGATCCTCAAGCGTAGCATCGGGAGTTTGGTTTTGGGTGCTGCAAGAAGAGTGCCTGAGGCCGTTGCATCCTTACAGGCGACTGGCGTGTACTTCGGGAAGAAATTTGGAACTTGTCTTTGGGTGGCAACTGTGATACCTTTAGAACTCTGCCGTTGTGTGCCTCCCAACCCACCAACACAAAAAAAAAACTTGGATTCCCCCCGAGTAACTCTTCCGAATCATCACAGCAATTCGAGATAAGCTGTAAATTCACAAGACATAACAAATGTTAATACTGGAAAATCATGGAGCATCGTCGGAATCAACGGAGGAACGCCTCGGGGAGGCCAAATCGAATACACTTCAACGTGAGAGAATTTCGCAAGCACTCTCGCTTGCGTCAGAATTGCAGGCCAAATTTACCGTCAGTCTGACGTTATACAACAACGCTGCAGCTACGCTAGATCGCCGCTTGTGTACCTTGAGAAGCGATTCAAGGAAACCACAGTGTCACTTCAGAAATAATCCCCGAAATGATGCAAATGCCGAGGTTTAGTTTGAACGATTGACTTTTTAGTATATTTGCGCTACCTCAGCATTTGAAGCAAAGTGGTGTAATTGTCAGTTAAATATTTGTTTGATATTAAGTTGAAAAGTGGGGTACTTATTAGTCGAAATTGGGTGTTAACGAGGTTCCGTAAATTGACCCATTCAGAGAATATTACGTCTTGTGTGGTCGGGATACCTTTATTTGGGATTACCGGATGTCGCATTGATTATTGTAATTTTGTAATGTGCCTTTTCAATTCCCGTTAGACCCGCATTCAAGTGCAGATTTTTGGCGTATTCGAATGTTGACGAAATGCACGGTATTTCAATGTTCTTTGTACTCACTAGTTGATCAGTATTTTTTCGTCCTTAACCTGTGAATCACCAGTTTGAATAGAAGATATCATTAGAGTGTACAGATGTATTGAGTGGTGGTCTAAAGGAGCGTATCGATTTGTGTGTGTGTGTCTTCCTTTATTTATAATTTGATTTTCCCGTGATATTTTACATTAGTGAATGTATTGAATTAAATTTGTTTTTATTCCCTTCTTCTCAGGGTCAATGGGTGCACTCTTACACGCATGTGAGAGGTGTGAAGCGACTTTTCAACCCTTGGCTATCTGGTTCGTTGATGTTGTATAGTTTATCATATTTCTTTAATCAATATCAAATTTCAAACAATCTCGCTAATTGTCAATTTTAATGTAGTGGTCATTTACTAATTGTGTCATTGCAGTTAAAATGTATCTTTGTTTTTTAGAAATAGAAACATTCCACGTTTTATCATTAATTTCTTAGATTACATTTATGTACTTTTTGTACACGTCCCACCAGGACCTAGATCCCGCCACAAGTGAATTCCTGTTGTTTTAATATTTCAAAATTCCTACATATTTATGCCACAAAATTTTCACATGACAATGTTTTTCGAGTATTTTATACTCTCACCGGCGTGAATTGATAATTCGTGGTAGAAACTAGGCAGCTATAATTCGGCTAGGAAAATTTTTGGTAGAAACTTGGTTGCTAATTCGGCTAGGAAAATTACGTAAAAATAAGGGAAACATTTACTGCATTTATTTGTAAAAACGTAATATCTATCGTAAGCCTATTTTTAAAGTATCCTTTCACTGATTATAATTTAAATAAGATTAGATTATTACTATAAATGAAACTTAGAAACTATTCATTCAGGTTAATCGTTTATAAATTTACGATTCGCGCCGTGGGACAAAGGCATTTGAAATGATTTGATATTTCCAATGAATACTATTTTTTCACTACACTATCAGCACATAATCTGCCGTTTTTCAACTTCAGCCTACAATCAAAATGAATAACGTGTATTTCTTCATAGAAAGTATCGTTGAATTAGAAAATTGATTGCCCTGTTCTAATTATTCTATTAGAATACGAGTTGAGCAGGTGCCTGTGAATACTTTTAATGACTTGCAGAGCTTAGTCCATATAATGACGTACTGTCTATCATGAAAATCCAGGAATTTTTCCCTCAGAGAGGCATCCGAGACAAATTCTTACAGCTTATCGTATTAATTTCAATTCCGTAGAAGGACCAGTGCAACGGCGACTCAAGTTTTCCATCACCCAAAAATTGCTCGATATTATTCAGTTGCTGGAAAGTTTGTCGCATTAGAAATGAAAAGTGAATCCGCAACTTCAGTATTGATATGGGTGCTCGAGTCTTATAATCTTGTTCGATTAACTACGACCAAACGTTTCTAACCTTAAAATAAAGAGCTTCAGATGCGGAATTTACTAAATTCCAATGCATTTACTGCGGTTAAATTCTTAGCGAGAAAGATTTCCCTCATTTTAATAGAAGACAAGTCCCCAATACTAATGAATTACGATGAAAAGTACAATATAATAAAACAACGTGATTTGATGTAACGTAACACGATGTAACGTAAGATAATGACGAATGTAACTAAATATAACCACATAATGTAACTGTATAATTTAACTGTATAATGCCACTGAATGTAACTGTATAGTGTAATTGAGCCCTGTTTGTTCGGTCATGAGAGAACAATTATTAAAACATGGGACTATTTTTTCTCATTTCTGCACTTCCTTTGAAAGAGAGTGCGACGGGTCCGTACCTGGATTAAGGAAACTAATTAAAGTTTTTCAAAGCGATGCAAATCACCATTTTTATTCAGTTCAAATGAGAAACTTTCACCGGACGCTAGGAAAAAAGTTTGTCAAAGATGAAACTTGGGTGCAATGGAGAGAGTGTCTCGCTATTTTTTTCCAGAGAAATAGATTGAAGTAATTTCTTGAACTTTTAAAACAAGCGAATATTGAACCCCGATGACGATCGAATGCACTCAAGTTTTCAGTATTGAGATAGGAGCTGTGATAGTCAAACTACTATTTTCGTAAGTAACAGCTAGCTATGTTATTGACGTTGCATATAATCATGAACCGTTAAATAGTATCGCTTAAATATAATGAATACAAAACAGTTTCAGTTGATACAATAATGAAAAATGAGTTGCTGCACGGAACGGTATTTCCTATAGACAGATTCACAATTTTCAGGCCCTCAATACACATACATACGTATGCACATGATTGATTTGTGTGAACAAAGATGTCCACCGCTGAATTTGAAATCATCTCCATGAGCATACATGACCTACTGATCTCGGTGGAATGATTATGATGAAATCGTGTACTGATCCCGGGGAAATTATTATGATAAAATAGTGTACTGATTCCGGGGAAATGATTATGATAAAATCGTGTACTGATCCCGGTGGAATGATTCGGATATAATCGTGTACTGATCCCCGGGATATTATTATGATAAAATCGTGTACTGATCCCGGTGGAATGATTATGATAAAATCGTGTACTGATCCCGGTGGAATGATTATGATAAAATCATGTACTGATCCCGGGGAAATTATTTTGATAAAATCGTGTACTGATCCCGTTAAAATGATTATGATAAAATCGTGTTCTGATCCCGGGGAAATTATTATGATAAAATCGTGTACTGATTCCGGTGGAATTATTATGAAAAAATCGTGTACTGATCCCGGTGGAATGATTTTGATAAAATCGTGAGAGACTGATTTGGCTCCCATTAAATCGTATTTTTGAAACGGATCTCGAAATAGACTAGGGACCAACGTGTACCAAGGCCTGAAGTCGTCTGTAAAAATGTTCATTCTAATGAGCGAAAAAATTTCTTGAACTGTGCTTCTTGACTTGCAGAAGCTGGGCAGCGTGATGTTGGTTTTGGTTTGCATTCGGGGAGATGATACTTATAGAACAATTTCACAGCATCATTACTTACCTCTGTATCGTGGTAGTAAATATTCTAAGGATGTTGAAGTTGAATTTTTTAAGATAAATCTAAAACAATGAGGTACACAAGTCTTCAAAAAGTTTAACATACGATTAATATAAACTTGCTAATATGACTATGCCACAAATTTTAGTACCTGGACAGAAAAAACCTCTGTCTGTACCAGATGTGAGAATAATTCATGAAATCAGAACGATAAAAAAACTCAAAAACAGAAAATGAATACATACTAGTCATTAATTTTTCATTTTCCTCATTCACTTGGGCTTTCGAGCAAGATGTGTCACGCTTTCCTTTTGCAGCAACACTGTAAAACATAGAGAATCAATCCAAAAACCTGAACATATATACCACTCAGTTTTCTCAAAAGTCTTTCTCGTCCCTGAAGACTTTTCTTCACGGAAATCTTTCCCTTCACAGAAGTCTTTCCCTTTACAGTAGTCTTTCCCTTCACAGAAGTCTTTCCCTTTACAGTAGTCTTTCCCTTCACAGAAGTCTTTCCCATCACAGAAGTCTTTCACTTCACAGAAGTCTTTCCCTTTGCAGAAGTCTTTCCTTTACAGTAGTCTTTCCCTTCACAGAAGTCTTTCCCATCACAGAAGTCTCTCCCTTCACAGAAGTCTTTCTCTCCCATGAGCTGTACTCCGCGACACAGCGGCCGCTGGTCAGCGATCACATGAAGCGTACCTCACACGGGCGTGTGTGCGGTGCGCGAGGGTCCCTGTTGCGGCCAGGCTGAGCCTCTGCTCCACTTCTGGACCTGTAGTCGACACCGTCCCACTCGGCCTCGTGGGCGTTTTTCTAAACATTCTCGCCGGCACTCGACAGCCCTCGAGCTAAACTTAAAATTACTAATTCTGACGGGAGATTTTGAGCTCAGGGGCCTGCGGCAACAATGGGTGCTAGAAAGCTTTCGGCTGGTCTTGAAAATGAGATCGTGTAGAATGCACTTTTAATGGGGGATCGTGAACTTCAGCGCGGGTGAAGAATTGTTTTTGGTACTATGAAGTTTCTTAAAATATGAAGCACTTCAACCACTTGTTTGGTCATTGTGTGTTTCAAATACGAAGTGAAATTTATGATGTAGTGAAGTATTTTATTCATCTCCGATGAAACAAATAAGTTACCTTGTGTCGTCATTGTACTGCAGCTCCTAGTTTGCGGGCTGCCCGTGCTGGATTAATTTTAGACAGACATTATTTGATTCCCTTGCTGTGTTTTACTCCAACCCTTACAAAATGACAGAACGTAGATTTAATTTATAAAGTAATACCATGACAGGAACAACTCGATAATTTACATGGGCCTTTCCAGCTTAGATATTTTTTCATCAGTACAATATACACACGTCATGTTATGGGTTTCATCAGTCCTCAGTATCGATACTTGTACTCTGTACAAATAATTTGTCGTTCATAAATGAGTTTAATTTTAAGAATTAGAAACGCCTTTGCCTGGAAATGTGCCACAAAACTCTTTGATGCCTAAAGTTAGCCCTAAAACATTTCTCTCACGTTCACCTCACGCTGGGCTTACCTCTGCTGAAAAATGTATTATCCTCCGTGCTGCTCTACAGCGACCACTCTTTTTTCTAGTTATGCTTCAGCCGGCCACCGCCGGCTGCCAGGGCTTGGTCTCAGGGAAGCTATGACTCATCTTCGCCAATGTTCGTCCCAAAAATCTCATCATTTGTGCTTCTTTATATCCTGAGCGTAAGTTTTGTTTATCACATCGATGTGAGTATCCAAGAATCTCAACCACGGAGTATTTTGTATTCAGTTTAGTCTTAGTTTATTATGATGCTAAAGGTATAAAATGCTTATTTGTCAGAATTTTTTTCTTTGAATGTGGTTACGTGCTGCCGTGTTTCGGATTAGTTTCGATTCCCTTTATCTGTGAGTATGTTGTCCCTATATAGTCCTTCACAAGGCTACAAATTTCCATGCAGTAGCTGCAAGATCACTCACAAAGACGCAGATAATGATAATGAATTTCAATTCAGAGGACAAAAGATGTAGTTTCAAAAGTGCACATAACCAAACATTACCAGAAGTGCAGTGTACGGTAACTACAACATCATTTACTGCGCGATCCCACCTGAGTCAATAACATTGGGCAAAGCTGAAGACCCGCGAATCCTTTGGAACTAGTGCAAAGAAATTGTTTGTGGTGTCGTCCCTTTGATCTACTTCATTATTTTACCCAATCAAAGTTTTGAATCCAGTATCTCATCACTAAGGAATTTGCTACTATGGAGAAACGAGAAGAATGATGTCAATCATTTTTGCATGGAGAATGTCTTGTTCTTAACTAAAATTTCGTAGCTAGCTCTCAATATAACATACTTAGATTTCCATTTCTAGAATGCTATCAAAAATGTTTTTGGCGCTGTACAGAACCGCAGCCCGGGAACACGGTGTTTACTTATGACTGAAGATATTACATCTTTTACACATAATACTGTCACAAATTCTTGGAACTCCACACGTGAAAAACCTCTTAAAATTTAATTACATTCCTTTTTTCGATTGAAATGTCGCTAATAATGTCTTATGTACTTAGATTTCATACTCATTTTCGTGCATGCGAGTGCATATTTCACTAACTGCACCCGCGAAATGTATTTTTCGATATTTGTGTAAATCAACCAATTTCCAATCTTTTTTGGAAATAATTATGTTAGTTTTTCCTGTGACATCCAATTTGATCTCTTTTTGCATTTAGAGAATCAGTCGATACCGTCGAGTCGCACCGCGATAGACGCTTTTAAAATTCCCATGCAAGAGTATTTTAGTTCCTTCTATTTCAATTTGGGCTGCGCACTTCAAAGAAAAGAATTAAACTTGTTGCTGGGACTCAGAAATGGCAGCAGCATTCGAGTACGAAATTCTATAAATTTACCTCAACTGAAATTGTTAACAACGTAAATTCTCAGTCATTGCGTCATTTAATTAGAAAATCTTGAAAATTCAACTTATGCGAAGGACAAAACTACAGGTCAGGAAAAACCGCCAAAAATATCTCGAAGAAAATTTGAAGTCTCATTGATCTTCAAGGAATCCAGGAATGATCTTCATTGCTCTTCAAGGAATGCACATAAATATGATTGAGAGAGCATGCCGTAGTAATCGACGACTCAGATGTTCAATATACTAAGAGCCCGTCCTCCTGAAGACAATAAAAATACAATCAAAAACAATCTCTAATGGAGTATAGATATTTCAGATGCTTGTGTGAAGCGTGGTGCCAAAGTTGTTGCAGAGCATCATGTGAATACCAAAGTAATTTTTTCAATACCAATGGAATGATTAAGTGTTGGGATCCGAGTGTGAGAACTATCCTGCAAGTTTCTGGTGGAACTGAGTCGATTATTCTTCACCAATATTCAAACGTCGGACTCGAATCGCTCCGGAGTCAAAACCTGAGCAGAATGAAATTTTAGGCATTCAGATAAGATTTTCGTAGACTTCCTAGGTAAAATTTCAATCTGAGAAAAGCTACCCGTAAAAGAATTATTCAGCTGCATTTAGGAAACTATAATATATTTTCCAAGCTGCATCCACCCTACGAAGAGAAGACGTAGTGCATCACTGGGCGGGCTGCTTCTCTGCTTCTCATAGTTAGTGGAAAGTATGTACGTAACATGTTCTGCGGTATTAACCCAGTTCAAAACTCTTAGCCTGAACTGATATTTTCACAGAAAATCTCATATATCATTCATATCCCCTTCCAAAGAAAAAACTTAAAATGTTTCCATTCTATGAATATTTTTAAACTCTCCAGGGTAAGCATATGTTTAGAAAAATTCAAATAATTATTATTTCGAGAATGCACGATCAAATAATTGATTTCTTTGTATCATAACAATTCATAATCAGTATTTAGCCACAGTAAATTTATCAATTCAATTTTTCATTAGATAAATATGAAGTTGACCTAGAAACGTGAAGCCGTAAGTGAAATTTATCAAGCAGAAACGCCAAACTCATACAGTACAAAGCTTCTTAAAATTTCCAGATCAACCGTATGGGTCCACGGTTGGCTTCAAAGAATGAGTAGACTTTACTGACAGACTTTACTCAGCGGACGACAACCTATACAGCGAATGTCACAGACGCGTGCTACAGAGATAATCTCCTAAGGGTCATGTCCAAAAACGTGGCCCCCCGTTCACCGGATCTCAACCCAACGGACTTTTTTGTGCGGTCTGTACTTGGAATGAGAGCTTGTTCAAGACTTTACACCTCCGACGAAAATTTTAATACCTCACTACTACGCTAATGGGAAGAAATTCCACAGGAAATGTTTTGAGCAGCGGCTAACAGTTCACGTCGCAGATTTGAGGTTGTGGTTAAAAAACTGGTCGTCACAGTGAACGAATCTTAAGATTCACTTTTCTTGTTATTTTCATGTGTCGATATACATGATTTCCTCCAAGTAGAAAGTTTCATTTATAATACATATATTCGTTTTCTCTGTGTTTCTTCAGTTCTATCACTAACCTTTAAAACTAATTTTTCATAGCAAATTGATCTGCATGATCGTTGAATGAAAATGGAAAGTCAGCATTGCTTTCTAACAAATTTTCAATTATCATTAATTGGATTGAAAATTTTTTCGATTCAGCAATTCACTTTGTTCTTTTTAAAACTATTATATTTGAAACTATAATTTTCAAAAAAATGTTTTTAAACACTATAGAAACTTTCAATACGTAAACAATTAATTAAAATTAAGATCTTTTGAGCCCATGATACCTCAGTCAAGCGCTTCTGACAATAAGAATAGTGAACTTCTTAGATGAGGATGGTGAATCGTTCACAGCATGATTGTTCAAGTGTGTATACATCTGTTTGGAGTATTGGGAAGTTGACCAATAATACAGAACTGAAGCCTTTCATAATATTGTTATCACAGTATGGATTTCTCACGAGAAGTCCAGTTCTTCTCATCAACTCAAGATATTTAAGTCATTGATGTTATTCAAACACTCTTAAGTGACATGCGCAATTTTCCTGCATTAAAAGTTGTAAGTGTGGCCATTAGGTAATACACCTTCTCACGATCGACCCATGCCTTAACAACGTCTGTTCAGAAGCGTGTTTAGCACTTTAAATTAGGGCATAATATAGTGCGACGTTATAAGCTTTTCATGTAGGCGTAAATAGGAGGTGCAGGCACATCTTGAGGCGCAAAATTCTTAAACTTTCGTGCATTCTAAATTCTCGTAAAGGGGAACTAAGATCGAGATTATTCTGATAAAAATTCAAATGGCGCCTCTGGTGACAAGAGTTTTAAAATTGGCCTGAAATAAAAAACGGCTAAAAATTTTCTCGCGGAAACGTTACCGTTCATGCAACCCACAGAGAGACAATTCATAAAAAGTTTATGTCGGAATAGAGATTATCATACGTCGATAACGACCGGCTATCCAATAACATAAGAGAACCCCGAGGGCAAGAATTGAGCATCAAGTCATTGTACTGGAAAAATGGTCGATGCCATGGCAATATCAACAAGAATTCATCAGTAATAATTTGTTAGTTTTAACTTCAGCCTTTCGAAATTTTCAAACTTCGAATTAAATTTTCCATGTTTTTCCTGCGTGGAGGTGTAAATCCTCAACTAATATTCTCCAGAGTTTTGCCTTCATAAATTTTTAACAGATTTTGAGTTCAATGGCTAGCTCCTACATACACAAAATTAAAATAAAAACGCGGACAGCAATAAGAATAATCTATTTTTGCACTCACACCAGCTGGTTTGTACTAAACCGTCATTAGCAATGAATGCTACCCGAAACAATGAAATAAAGCTTAGGCTTGTTCATATAAAAATGCATAACCGTATTTTAATGTTTCAGATTGCATTCATTGGTAACGGCGCTTTAGTCGAAACCAGCTAGTCCGATTGCAAATATTATATGAGTTTCATCGCTACCTTCGTTTTTTTGTCTTCAAGATTAGGTGGCCGAACCAAGATTTCAATTCATGAACTGCACAAAACAATTCCTCAAACGGCCATGCAAAATTAATAAGCTGCTACTTGTCTCACACCCTCAAGATTCGAATCCAGTTTCTTCATTACAATTTCCTGAGGTGGAGGGAAGTAGAAATAGGACCGATTTAGAACGAGGTTGGGAAATTATGAATCAAATGAATGAACTCTCGTGGTGGTCATTCTGTCGCTCGATGCCAGAAGCTCAATAAAATCATTAGTAAAATTCTTCGAAATTTCCCATTTACGGAAGTTATTTTGAAAACGAACTTACTTCCAACAGGAAAATCACACAGTTAGTGCACAGTCACACAGAAAAAATCACACTGTCTTGAACACAGTTAGTGTCTAATTAACTTTCATAAGCTTATTGAGTTGCTTGCTTCGACAAAAGCGGTTCTTCCGAAAATGCAAGAGCTTTTGAAGAATTACAAGCTCAGTTGAATAGGATTTCGGAGTTACGAAGTTGGGACGAAAAGTGCAGAACAATTTTTTTTTCGTAAATGCCGTATAAAAAGATGGTACTAAATTTATCACAATGTCAACCAATCTCGGTAAACCTACCACTGCTGTGCTGCAACTGCATGTAGGAGGCTTAGATTCTGTCTTATATCTTATAATCTTGAGTTTTCATAAAATTCTATTCATTAGCGATCTTGAATCTGTTTCGTTTATTTTAATATTTTTTAGCGCTTAAGTTATAAAAATCATCTCTACTTAAATTATTATTGCAAAAGTTCATCAGACAGCCAAAGAGTACCGGTAATGACAACAACAAGAATTTCTGCTGAAATGAGGACCCACCGCAGCGAACTTATATTTCAAGCTGTGTACACATTTTTCATTGCTTGATTTCAGCGCTTTGTCTTTCATTTTATTTTTCCATATATTTTCGCTTGTTTTCCACCCGTGCAGGAGAGGCATTTTAATTTAACTCATGCACCATTTTTAGCCACCAAATAATCTTCAGGAACAATATGTTCATGGGCGTAAGTTTTCGTTTTTCATGTACAACCAACACTGCATATGCGCTGCGCATTCAAATATGGAACATAATGTTTTTCAATGAAATTCTATCATGATTCCGAATTCACGAAACTTCACGGTACGTAAAATTAGTTCCGTAAACATTCCCCCTTTGTGAGGCTGCAGTTGAAACTATGCGAGCCGTACAGAGATATTTGCTTTGAAGTTGGCCATTTATTGCAAGGAAATGTTTGAATGTGAAAATTCTGTGATGCGTCCCTTGTATTAGCCGTAAGAGTAACACAGATATTAATATTATTTATTCAAACGATTCATTCCATGTTGATTTATTCATTTTTACAATGTAGGAGAACATCATGTTTGATAAGCGATCGATTTCTGCACCCTGTTTTGAGAACAAAGCTGTTTTATTAACAGTATAATTTGATTGTCTAATACAACCCTGGAAACTACTGACTTTAACATGCTCGTAAGTGTTCCCTTCCATAAATCGAACGAAGGAAGAACTTTCAAGCATTTCTCGATGTGCACTTCATTAACTTACAGAAACTTTGCACAGAATTTTACATAATTTTTATCTGATTAGGTAAACTTCAGTACGGCACGTCATTTTAACAGAGAGGATTTTGAAATTTTACGTACTGCCTCTAGTGATTTAAATTTAAAAATTTTAGAATCCTCATACATTGTCCATCATAAACCTGACTTGAATAATACAAATAGCTCATTTCCATTACAAGTTTCTGCATGATTTATCTTTACCTATATCATTCCATCGTTTCCTGAATATTTGCTTTAACTTTTTTCAAAATTTTACCTATATAGAACGGAGCTGGTCTCGGAAACGTTTAGTTTTGACTTACTCTCTTCAACTACCTTATTGCATTTAGTCCCCGCCTTATTTAAGTGTATATTATAGTAGAAAAATGCGGTTATCTTCGCCCTCAAGTTTTAATGGACACTCGACTGAAGAAAAGTGACTTTCCTGAATGTGAAATAAACTCTCATGGCAGTAACGTAGGCTTTGGCTCGTTCTTGGGACTTTGTCTTGATTACAGTATTTAATTAGCCAATAGTCATAAAAAGTCGGTTTGAAGAAAAACGAAACAACAATTAGTTCATGTCATGTTCATTCATCTTGAGTGATAAGATAATGAACACTTTTTCCTGGCTCAGGCTGTTATCAAACACTGGAATTGATCATAGAGCACAAACGGAGAAAAATATAGAGAACTGTTGTAACGAAGAGCTTTACGATAGCAAACAACGTTTCACATACAATAATCGAAAAACACACAAGGAAATTTATTCCTACAGATCAACGTTCGTACAGCAAATTTTAAATGCTGTACCTTTGGCCAGTACAGTTTCCTCATCAAATTCTTAATAAAACAGTTCGAATCACCGGATCAGTCTTCCTTCAAAGCTTCAGAGACAAACTGAACCGCCCATCACCCATCGGGTCACCGTTGATGTGTTGTACTAACACGTCGTTCGAAAAAGAGAAAGAAAAATGTCCTTGAGCAATCATAACTCACATTAAAACTTTGTCTTAACTTTCGTAGATTTCCTATCTCAAACATCACGACAAAACCACGAAGAAAAAGAAAATATTTCTGACTTTTAATAGGATTCCCGCGTTGCAGTCCACTTTCAGTTATCATGGAGCCCGCAGCGATCATTGTGGGTTTCTTTATCATCAGCACAATACAAATTTCCCCAAACTCAGAGTTAAATTCGCCAAATTATACAACTTCGTCCGAAGTCGATCTCGCGATATAGGAGTGAGTTACCACTTTGTAGTATTGCTGGACTACAGTATGGGGGGGAAAAGTGCTACACGTGTTTCCTTTCGGAGTTTTGTACAATTTGATTGAAATCTGAGAAGATAATATGATCAAGATTGCGTTCCATTTTTGACGTCTTTCCCCCAATGATTTGTGTGCTCATATTTATGAAACTGTGCTATTGGCAAAATGTGTCTACGTTTTTCGAAAGAGGAAAACATTTGTAATAGCTACGGAAATTTTAGAATAATTTTCAAGCAGAAATTATCAAATGGATATGAAATTAAAATAATATCGGGCGTGATCTTGGAAAGGTTCACCTAGGTGTCCCACACTAATGTATGTAATTTACGAAAATTACCTCACATAGTAAAGTCAGAATGATTGAAATGTTGAGCCAGTCGTGCTAACAGTTTCATGTAATACAGTAACTCTTGATCAGAGATTGGAAGCACAAAATGTCTGTTAATTTTACGTAGACAATTGCTCCTTTGGATATTTTTTTTCATCATTTGCGATACTCTATAGACAAGGTAATAAATTAAAATAAAAATGAATAGTATTTCGCTTTATTCAATGATTCGCTGTTTTTAACTTACTAATGCAAAATGGTGAATGATTTGCATTAGTTAGTGAAATATATAACATTAGAAAACTAATGCAAAACTATGAAGACTTTGTACGAGTTAAAATTTAGTTAACGAACGTGAAATATTACTATTTTGCTCTATTTGAAATTTTGTTAGCTAATAAAAAATAGTAATTTTTCAATTAACACAGAAGAAAATTGTACGCAATAGACAAAAATTACGAAAATTTGACGTGAAGCATCGCATGACAATTCAGTCATACCTTTTTCACTCGTTTCGATGTATGTTATTTTCCCCTTGTTTCCGCCTAGAAACATTACTGTTTATTTTCTTTCTGAAAAACATCATACGTATGTAAACTAATATGACTCTGACATGTATGTACATATAAGGTATACATATGTCTATATATACTTATATATAAGTCTACTAAAGATTTTATGCTGATTTGATACTTCATTCTTTTTTAGCGAAATAGAAGTTTAGATGAAAAAATTTAATCGTCTCAGAAGTGAAGAAAAATGACGGGAATGTGTGATATTAAAAATTTCATTAAATTTTCTCGGTCTTTCGTTTGTTAATTCAAGCCGAATACTGCCAAAAATTTGGCGTGTGGTGAAAAAGTTAATTCAGGAATACTAATCAAACCACGTAAATATCCTATTTCAATGCAAGCACAAACTGTACATACAACGACACATTCAATGAAACCACAGCCTTCGAGTGCCTGATATACCTTGTTGGAAATGTGACTTACAGACTGCAATTCTTATGTTCTGTAACGATAGTAACTGAGAGACTGCAATCGTCATATATGTTAGAGTTGTGACTTAGAGACTGCGATTGCTATGTTCTGTAACAGTTGTGACTGAGAGACTGCGATCGTCATATATGTCAGTTGTGACTTACAGACTGCGATTGTTATGTTCTGTAATAATAGTGACTTAGAGGCTACTATTGTCATATTTTTGGCAATTTTGACTCCCAAACTGTAACTAATGTTCTGTAACAATTGTAACTTAGAGACCGATTGCTATGTATTGTGACAATTATGACTTAGAGGCAGCGATTGTTATGTTTTGTGACGATGTGACTTACGCATTCCAATTTTTATACTTTGCAACAATTCTGACTTACTGACTGCGACTTCTATAGTTTTTAGACAATTGGAACTTAGAGACTGATATTTTTATGTTTATGACAGGTATGGCATACTGACTACAATTTTTTGTATTTGTGACAATTGTAACTTATCAACTGCGATCTTTATAATTTGTGGCAATTGTGGCAAACTGCAATTTTTAAATTCCTTGGCAATTGTTATTTACTGACTACGATTTTTCATTTTGGTTCAATTGTGATCTTAGGACTGTGATTTTATACATTGTGACAATTCTGACTTACTGACTGCGATTGTTAAATACTTTTTTTTTACGACTCCAGGAGTACTTCGTGGCAAGGAACGCTTGAGGTCCGATGTCGCTCTCGGTATTCTCAGCACAGCGTGTCATCGGGGAGCAATATTTGACGGTGAGCTTAATGTTCTAACCTGTGGGTTTAGTTATTATGTGCTTAGCGTAATATTTGTTGAACATTTCAAGTCTGTCAGATTCATGATCCGCAGAGGGAATTCGAAATAATATGCCATATTATTTATGAGTTCATTTTTTCAATGGAGAATACGATTACCCAGCGCACTGAGTATAGAACTGAATTAAGTCTCTTAACAGTACGATACAATGGAGTGAACTGTGAAGTACGATACTCTGTGAAGTGAACAATATTGTAAGCCTTCAGTATTTATTTTAGATTTCAACGAGTTGCAGGACTTTTAACTCTGTGTTACCTGATGTTTTCTTCTAGACCAAGAAGTTTACCATTTTACTACGTATATGCACAAAAAATGTTTTCAGTTCTTTCCAACACAAGTTCACATTTTATGCAAAATTATGATGTAAAGTTCAACGCAGACACAAGCTCGCAATGCCCTTTGATCCTTTATGCATCAATAAGATTTTTCACACAAACTTTATCTAAAGCTTTCCTCTTTCATAAAAACGTAAAAGTATTGCGTAGAGTAAGGAATTCAGCGTCGTTATCACCGACGTAAAATTTAATTTTTCCCCTTTCAGAGCAGAAGCGTGAATTTTTAGCTCATCAATTGTCGCTGAACTAAGCAGCGGCGGCGTACTGCAAATACTTCATATTTTCTACTTGATGAGCAGCACTAAGAGTCCCCACGTATTTTTAATTTCTCTAAATTTTCAGGGATGAATTCCGTAAAAATGCCACTCAATTAATTCCTTACTCCTTTACCCTAATGAACTTTGTTAATGGGCAAAACTCAGCGCAATTTACTACGTTAGATATCTTTTATTTACTTGCTTTATTGTTCTCCCAAGACACAAAGAGATGCGCGGGAGCTAGACAGAAAGAAATAGCTGTGTGTTCGAGTAGAGTAAATATTTGTTCTTTGTAATGCTTCTTGCACATTCCATTATTCTGTGAAGATTTATCGAGCCCGTTTGATAAACTCTTGATGCAATTTGTGAATAATTTTGATGCCGGAGTTCCACAAGAAAACAACGATCGGAGTATGCAATATTTCTAAGCTAAATCATAAATTTAAGTCAAATGAAATGCATTCAGTATGTATATTTGGGAAAGTACAGATCACAAATTTCAATCCCCTATTGCGGCTGACAGCAACATGCTAGTTCACAGATTTGAATCTTTTATAGGTAATATCATACAGACTTTCAAAAGATTTCTCTGCGTCGTATAAAATACTTTCATACTTTTTCCACGGGCTGAAGATCGATTGTGTGAAGATATGCAAGCGTACATGACTCAACGTTTGTAAAAAATACCAAGTTGAAAATGGCTCCCGCCATCTCGGGTGACCTCTACAGAAAGGTGTGCGACGGGGCAAACCACCGCAGCCATCCAAGAGCAGGCCGAGTGTTTCCAGCGGCTGCACAAAACGAAGCTAGTTCATGCCAGGCAAAACACGTTGTCTCCATCGTTTGTAAAGAATCTCATGGCGCAGAAGCTGCACGGGGCAGCCCCGCCAGGCCCTCAAGGCCGAAACTTACGGCGAGCTAGAGCAAGAGGATCTTAACGAAGGCTCACATGTCAGGATTTGGAGACGCTGAAGCGGCACAGGTGATGTCTGTCTAAATTAGACATACGCAGCAGCCGGCTCCGCCACCACACCGAATGCAAGTGTGATGCCCCATTGCTCGCCCCAAAGCTGAGCGCAATTTTTGACTGGGATTGTGTCTCGTGACCTCTGCACCGTTGCACAATATTCGTGTCTCGATGTGTTTTTTATATGAAATATTGTACTTACGCGCAAGTGTGATGAAATTATTAGTGTCTCTTTTAATAATCTTGTTTATTTAATCAGGTTAAAAACTTGCGTCACTCATCGAAATCAATTTTAAAATTTTCATTTTTGAATGGTATTGGGGAAATAATTAAAACTCTGTCAGAAATAATTGAAATATATACATATTTTGGTGGCTATCTTAGAAATTTAGGAAAATTTCAAGAGCGATTTAGTATCATTCCAACTTATTTCCAGCTTATTAAAAGTTTTCATGAGCTAAAGAGGGGTACAATGATCCATGCATCATACTGGTGCATTGCATTCGAGAAGTAAAATTTATTTTATTTAATTCACTACGTCTGGCTCAATGCAATAGAATGATTATGTATGAGTTTGAAATGTACGTTTTCGAATTTCCTCATATGGGAAAGTTGTTCTGCCTGTCCATTTGAAAAATTTAGTATTCAGCCTTTGCGTAATTGGCTCATATTTTGTTTACAGCCATTACATTATAGGTTCATATTTCACTTACAGCCATGGGATAATAAGAATTTCGCCAACAGAGATTACATAATTGGTTCACCTTTCGCCCCAGCCAGTGCCTGATAAGAATTTCACCTACAATAATTCATATTCAAACCGTACATCAACAATATCATCGAACATCTTAATAACACACACATGCGTTTTCATGAAAAAGCAAACACACGTTTGAACCTATGATTTTTCGCACGTTTGAACCTATGGTTTTTCGAAAATCATTCGGTTTCGAATCTACGGTTCAACCAATTCACTTTATGTAGATAAGTTCAATAATAAGACTTCCTCTCAATTGACTCACAGCCATCTTGAGTGTATTAGTTTAGTATAATATTTTCTCAGATATCGACGTGATTACGTCGAGCTCAACGTCTTGCAAGAATACACATAAGCAGACGAATGGTTTCTTCATGAACCCAAACGTTTGACTCTCAACATCGCGCCATCCCAGAAGAGAAGAACAGTACGTCTAGCAGCATTTATTTCCGGATATTCTGCCATGAAATCCCCCAACGTCTCGTCGTAAGTTAAGCTATGATGAGTTGTTTGCGTGCCCTAGAAGACTCAGGTGACCGTGTAAACTTGTTTAGGGTACATTTTAGTCACGAAAAATAACTATGTGAAGAATTAATTTCTTGAGAGTTCATGTGAACTTTGGAGAGTAAACTTCTGAAGAGTGCATGTGGTTTTTAGAGAGTGAACTTCTAAAAAGTGCACGTAAACTTTAGGGAGCGAAAGTCTAGCGAGTGCATGGGAACTTTAGAGAGTGAACTTCTAGAGAGTGAATGTGAACTTTTGGAAAGTGAACTTTTAGATAGTGCATGTGAACTTTTGGCGAATGTATGTAAACTTTTAGAGAGTGCATGTGAACTTCTGGAGAGTGCATGCGAACTTCAGGAGAGTACATGTGAACTTCTAGAGAGTGCATGTGAAATTCTAGAGAGGAGACTTTTCTTCGCCATGTGCGTTACGAACCTCAGGTGCATAAATCAGGTTACGCATGTCGACTGGTTATCTCTAACCGCTTGAGTCCACTCGGATGAGTCCAATTATTTTTGTGCAGAAATAAGACTATTGAAAAATACTAAATCAGAACAGAACTCCTCTGATTGTCACGAATTGACGAGAAGTTTCAAGACACGTCGTGCCCAGACATCTCTAAATGTGTCTAATTCATAGATTTCATTAACAAATTCGTCCAGCAATCGTGTATCCTACAAAAATAGAGGGGTCATTCTCTATTTAATTTTCACTGACTATTCGCTGGCATCATTCTGCAGAACTTTCAAGCCACAAAACTACAGACATACGTAGAAATTTCAGTGAAATTCTTTTCAATTCGAAAACATTTTTACCATGTTCCGTGAAATCCATTATGACGTCGCAGAATTACATAAAAAGATTTGAAAGGGAAATTCCATTTGGAACTCCACAGATACTGACGCTTTAAAAGAATTTTTCTGTGCGAAGAATTTTTGGCAGCCCGACCCACATTCCACGGCCGCACATTAGCGGCCTATGAAGCCAAATCCCTTCTTACAGCCTTTCTTGGAAGGGCTATTATCGAAATAATTACAGTATTTCTCAATGAATTACTAATTTTTCTCTGAAAACCTCCATGATTGTGAGGTCACCACTCGCGTTAATCAAAATTGAAATCCAAAGTTATCCATTCATTTGTACTTGACGACACAAATACAAAATTGCTTGAATTGCTAAACTCGAGCATAGCAAGCCTGTTCTCATGGGATTTGCAACCTTTCTCCGCAGAGTAATTACATGCTAATGTACTTACTTGTAAGTGAAAGTACGTGAACTTTCCGTGTTCTCGGATGACTTCACTGAGCAAACCTGCTGAGCAGTGACCATCGAATTATTCCAAAAGATAGAAAGAAGGTTATGAAATAGGCATTCCTGAGATTTAAAAGATTTTTTAGATCTATTTTATACCTACTTTCATTCGCTATGTAGTTTGTATGTTTCATAGACAACTGAAACTCTTGTTGGACTGAATACCTTATATTGTAGCGTCATTGCTAAAAAAGACACTAATTGATCGAAGATATTACGATATCTTAACGTATGATCACAACTATGAAAGTTTCCGCTCGACACGATTTTACGAAAATTAATTAAAATCTCCAATTTAAAGTTTCACCCATGTATTTCCATCTATAACTTGAGAACAAAAATGAATGCAACTGTACTAAATATTTATACAATATTCAGTTTTCATTCGTTATGTTACGGAAGAAACAACTCCAGAATTCCGTAGCTTGTTTGCATTCGATACATGAACAAAGTGAACATTTTTTCCATTTTTCTCATGTGCATTTCATTTAGGAATCAAATAAACACTAGAACCTCAATTGAAATTAAAAAT
This sequence comes from Orchestia grillus, assembly GCA_014899125.1. Classification (NCBI taxonomy): domain Eukaryota; kingdom Metazoa; phylum Arthropoda; class Malacostraca; order Amphipoda; family Talitridae; genus Orchestia; species Orchestia grillus. The sequence goes on from VOMN01085665.1 coordinate 42,275, forward strand.
CGACATCAATGAATCTATCAAATATATCTAGATAATAAAGACAACGTGTAATAGAAATTACAGTTACAGCCATTATATAATAAGTTTATGTTTAAACCATATATCAACAATACCATCGAACGTATTATTAGAAAACATTATTAGACTCGCAACCATATTAAATTAACTAACAACATATTGGATTCGTGGGCGACATTTTTCGATTTACTAATTTGGTTATCATTATACGCAGCACACCATCAAACTTAACTAAAATCAGCAAACATCAGTAGCAAAATCTTATCTAGGATGCGTTACAACGGTACTTCACTTGTAACTCCGGAAGAGAACTTCACACACACCCTCTCAAAGCTCGTCGTCGCGCCTCACATTTCATGGCACCATGGCGTACTGGTAGCGTGATGGCCTCGTAACCGAGTGGACCCTGGTTCAAATCTCGGCTCAGTCGAGGCTTTTTCACATAAGCAGGGAGTACTTCCCTTGGAAAAGAAAGTTTAAGCCACACATTCCTCACATCCCTCACCACGCCAGTAGTTGTAAGGCATGGAAAACCCAACGGTAAAACGTGTTGGAATTAACAAAGGTTCTTTTTATGTCCTGCTGGGAGAGAGCAAGCAACCTCCCGAAGTGCAGGATGTACACCACCAGGAATCAGATCTCCATTCCAAACTCACACCACGCTCTACAAAATTGAGATAGAGCTGCTGGCCCGCTCTAAGCAGATCAACTCTACGCACGGAGTTAATGGAGACGCTTTCCGTGCACCAATCTACAGTTCTATAGAAAATGGTACTGCAATATTTTTTTATATTCGGTCATTAACTAAGAGTGGAGAATCATAGTTAATGATCTAATATTAATGGGAGATGGACTTCGATTCTTTATGCTGTCACTGAAGCAATTATTGTGAAGCATGACCTCTAAGCTGAGGTTATGGCGCGACGAGAAGTTGAAAGATGGGCTTTTTGATCTGCTGAGCCTGTGAGCAAACTTCATCACGAATAAAAATTACGATTCGAAATTTTAGCACTCTTTGTTCGACAGGTGTCAATTGCATCTCCTCGAAACTTTTATTTTTGCCTTTTCATGGAGTATTAGGCACTCTTGAGAACGCACTCGTTGATGGTAAAATTAGGTAAATAATTCATGTTTTTTCAAAGACTTGCATAAAAAATTACCGTGAGTTATAGCTCTTGAGCCAGATATGTGGAAACTTATCTGCAGTAAAAAAGAGAATAAAGGAAAAATGACTAAATTCTAAAATAAATCTGAAGGGAGAACCCTATACATTTGAAATTTTGATTCTCGTACGTGTTCATTCAGCTAAATAAAATAAAACGTAGTACGAATATATACGAAAAATAATTCGAAACTAATCTAAATCAAATCATGACTCATAATTATAATTCACTTCTTTATAAATCTAAGCTACCGAAAACTAATGGAAGACAATCACCCTTCTGCAAACGATGATATAAATCGAATATCTTCACACGAGTTCCACTCTCGTTTGAACTTCATTGCCTAAGAGCATTCAATTTGCGTTCATCATAACAGCATAAAATGACGTAGAGGATGAAAACTTGAACAGCATTCGGGCTCAACTGAAGTAAGCCTCCCTTGGCAACAACCTTGGCCGAGCGCCTTATGACAACTCTGTGAAAACCACCATGTTTTAACCTTATGACAACTCTGTGAACACCACCATGTTTTAACCTCATGACAACTCAGTGAACACCACCGTTTTTTTAACCAAGAAAGCGCCCTCTTGCATTTTAAGTGAACGATATAGTGCAAAATAATTTTTCCTATTTTATGCATTTATATGCCTATTCAAAACTATATGTGACATATTCATCTAAATTGTGAGCGAAAGAAAGAGAATTTGAGACTAAACTATTAAATAGGGTACGTCCAGAGCTCATATTTTTAGTTCGAATGAGAGACTTCTTCCGGAGTTTTTACAATCTTGACCCAGCTTTCGACGTTCTGCACGAAAGTAGTTTTACAAAGTTAAAAATCTAAGAAATCCGGAAAACGTCTCTCATTCAACCCAAAAATTCCCCCGTGCACCAAAAATTCATTCTGCCGTTCCACCGGTGCAGCGCTGGATGGTCTGCTGTTAAGAACCTATCGGACTAATTTTTAGCACCCTGTACAGTACACGACAGGAAATTTCATTACACGGAAACGAGTGTCATGTTTTATCCCTACAGCAAGAATGATTGTTTTGAAGTTATATTTCATCAGCGAGTATTCACTTAGTCAATCTGACTATAACATATTTTTTTATTACGGTGAGATTAACTATCAACGCCTCCCTCCGTAGTTATTGTACTTAACGAACTTTTTTCATAACATTAGTATTGTAATTTCCAAATTTCTCTACTTTTCATTCTTCAACACTAAAATATGAGTTTATATTATATTTTCATCTAATTAGGTTTCATCGACTTTTAAACAATTAATGCAATAGTAGTAAATGTTGAAACTAAATTCAGTCGACTTTTTTCTTTGTGAGTAATATATGCATTGGTACTATAATTCCATGCTGATGGGGCTGACTAAACCTTTTTCACATTCGTGCTATAATTTAAAAAGATTCTCCCTCACCAGAAGTGCCCGGATTTTCAATAATTTTTTTAAGCCTTCACGTTATGATCTCGTACTTTTGAAACATTTGACAGCAATTGATTTGTATTCCTTATGACCTTAATGCACTAATAACTCCCTTGAAGCAATTTTCTCTTCCTTCAATGACAGCAAAACCAATATCTCCATCCCTACTGCACAACATAACTTTTCAGGCCAGATAATGTAGGCTCATGAAGAACTTCTGTCGCAGGCTGCAAATTTTCAATCCTGGCAAGCAGCGTTCAAGATTTGTTACAAATTCAGAGCGTAATGGAGCGAGCGCGGTAAGTAGGATACGACCCCCGCCGAGTCAGCAAAATTGATCGTACTCCATCACGTCCCCAGCGGGCCAGACTGCATTCGCAGGCTTGGACAAACTGCCGAAAATCTGTCCTCTCGAAAGTAGCCATCAGGGATCATTTGCAGCGCATTTGTTACCGCTACAGTCCCGCTTTCATCGTCTCGGAGCAATATTTTCTGTGCTCTTTTTACAGGTTTTAATAATCATTCTATTCGCCTTGATTTTAGGAAAGAAACTTGAATTTAAAGATCATATTAAACTCGTTTGCATGAAGCAGTAAATGTTTCGTGGACTGCTTAGAGCACTTATGGATTTTTAGACAGAATATCTGGATTGCACTACCAATTTAATTCACTTGTATATCCCACACATAACATGTTGAACATGGGTGTGGAGAGGAGTAGTGTTAAAAATAATTTAAGAGACTAGAAAGAATGACATTTGAATAGAGTACTCTGCATTACACTTCGTTTCGAAAATAATGTCTTCCAACCCATTATACACACAGTTGATACTTATAAGCAAACTAAAATCATGCGAATTGAATACATGTTCAGGAATATGGTTATTGATTTTATTGGTAAAGCTGTTAAAGTTATTTCCCCATTAAGCCAATAAAACCTTCCCCAAAAATATCACCCTGAGGGAAAAAATCCCTTTTCACCTCCCTCCACTCAGTTTAAACATCGAAAAGCGATCTGCGTGTTTTCCAAGGTATATTGTATTTCAACGCATTACTGTCTTGTTTACAGTAGCCGATGAATAGTCAATAATTTGGAAAAGACTATCCAAACAATTTATATTCAGAGAATTACGGGAATTTGGGGCAGGCTGCAGTTGATGCTTTTTTTAATATGATAACATTGACTTAGTTTGAAGTTTTACCTTCAGTGTGTTTAATAACTTGCATTGATGAAGAATTGTTTCAGTTGAATTACAATACTGATCTTATTTTTCTAAATTTCCAATTTTGCTCATAGTTTTAGAATACACAATTTTTTTCCACTTGTGAGGTGAACTGTTGACGTGTTTAACATCTGTGATCACACTTTAACATCAGAAATATAATTTTAATTCATTTAAAAAAATGGTGGATAACCTATAACGTGTCAACAGGTAGCACTTGATAGAAACATTTTTAGCTTCATTCTAAGCAATATTGCAGACAGTCTGTGTCACTAGTATCTTTCCTGCAATAAACGCCTAAACGTGACAGAGAGTTCAAAAAATTGCATTTTGAAAGTTTTCTTAAGAAAGAATAGAATTCTATCTTTTACCATTGTTGATTTACTGTACCAGATGGATTGTGTGAATTAATTACACAAGTAATTTTGGATGAATATTAGCAGCCTAGTGTAAAATGAATATTTATGTGGTGAACAGTGCCAAATAATGTTAAGTTTGCCGATGTTTTTATTTTTATTTTTCAAGTTCATTCAATGCCAAATCAATATTTTCAATAAAATAAAACATTTTGCGGCATTGCATAAAACGAAGCTCATCTGCAAAGTGCGTTCTAATTGTGAAAATCAGTGACAATTTTCCTCTCGCCTAAATGAGCTTTCGGTATGAGACTCTTCTACCATAAAGCAAACATCCGAGAAGAAAACACCAGGGCTGGAGAAAAAACTCTAGATTAAGATTCAAAAGATGTAGTAGGTGAATTTCTCCGATGTTTTAAGAACGCATGCATTTTCATTTCTCTAGTGACACGCGATCGTAGTATCAAGTCAAACAAAGGTCCCATGGGATTTTCCGTTTAAGAGCACCGTGTGCTGGTGCCAACCTTGTGTCACCACATTCACCAGGCTATTTCAGGTCCCTGATGGGAGTCACACGGACGACAGAAATTAGGCGGCCTTCATTTGCATTGTGCGCGGGGCCACTGCAGTGCGGAGGAAGACTGGCGAGGGACACGACAGGCGTGATAAGGGCACCAGCTGCTGCTTCACTGCCGATAAAGGGGCCTTGTAATGCAGCTTATAAAAGCTCCTATGCAGGAAATGAAAGCCTCTTCTTGCATTGGGGGAATGAAGGGCGACGGCAGTCAGGGGAAATGTGAAGCGCTGTGGTAGGGAATGAAATGACGAATAGGTTTCCCAGCAAAAATGATATGTCTTTCGAGCCAAGGTAGTTAAATGTGAATGTGTTCGGCGAAGGAGAAAAGATGAGAAGCTTCTATAAATACTGAAGTACCCCGACTACAGCAAAATTGAGCAGAGTAGATTTGAACAGTTGTGAGCATTGAGAGAAAGAGTCTGTATGTGAAATGTGCATACTACGCGCAAGAATAATTTCTCAATAATAAAAACTGCTTCTATTACGTAGGTACTGATACATCTTTCTCATGCCATGGACAGCAGGTCATTTTTTTACTAGGGCAAAGTATCGTAATTAGATTGTAGGGATACAGAAAGGATAAACTAAGCACTTCAGTAGACCAGACGTACGAGTAAAGTAGGAGCTATGCATGTTTATGACTACCTATCACGAGATTCTAAGAAATTTTGCATCAATTTATTTTGGAAATCCAAGACGTCAACAAGGGAATAAGTTAATGCATGCTCCATTCCATGAAATGATGAGAAGCAGAGCTGCGCTTAAAATTCGAAGCAGCTGTCTTACGTGTACAGAATGTCGAATGTGCCGTTGAGATAGCGCTAGAATGCACGATAAAACCGCTAAAGTAAAAACTATTATAGTTTTCAAGGGATGATCTCCACATTCATACGTATCTTATTTTGTCTTGGGGGACATTTTATTTGTACACTGATGGATTTGTCGATTATAATAGCCAAAATATTCGACTAGTTTGTGCAAGTCAAAAATGTAGAGTTTGGAGGTCGATGTTGGTAGGGCATAAAAAATTGCTGTGTAATTTCAGCCGAATGACGTCGGTAAAATATCTGAAAACCGAGTATTTAAATGTTAAAACTTTACTATTTTAAAATGTTTGCCCTCCTTCTTGTTTTCAACAAATATACCTGGGTACTCTGTTGTTCCCGTAAAATACAGTAATGAGTGGTTCTACCACTTTCCTACATGTAATATTATAATGACTTCCTAAGCTAGCCGAACAGGGTTGCCGTCAAGGCCTCCCAGATTCAAGGATGCACTAGCCATTGAATGCTACTGAAACTTTAAATCTTGAAAATCATATTTCAGTTGAATAAACAGCCATGCAAAGGAAAGTAAAGAAATGCAACTACGCCGAACAAATCTTAGCGAAAAAAAATTGTCTGTCAGCACCAAAAGCGACAGCGGCCTATCAATAGGTCACAAGAGCTCCGACTGACTAACAAGAAGTGAGTCCATTGAAGCGACCGCTTGAGTTCCGGTAGCTGCTGTGAGGCATGGTTGGTCAAAGAATCTTGTATAAAAGGATCAGCGAAGGTAGACAGTGTGACAAAATTGTGTATGATATTTGCTGACTGCAGAAGTGAATCAAAGTAAAAACATCTGAAATATTGATACTAATCAAACTTTGGTGTACAGGTATAAATTTAAAGTTTTGTCCTGTATGGTTTTGAACATTACATAACTTAAAAGTTTCCGTGCTCTCACTGAAGAAGGAAGCGATCGCAATACTGGATTTTATGGAGCTCCTGTCCGTTCCCTGAAGCAGAACAATAGGAATATGTATTTTTGTTACGCGTTTGCTCGACAAAGTTGGTCCAAAGCTTTCGGACGATCCATATACACAGTGGATTCAAAACAGCCCCATAAAAAAATCCCATGGACCCAATTCAGGCCAACGCAACGACCATTGAAGATCGCTCTTGCAAAACTGTCATTTCAGATCACCCCGAGTGTGCCGTGGTGCTATCCTGCTGCTTCGTTTGCTGCCTAACAAAATCTCGCTAAGAAAGTTCTTGCACCTTCACTAAATCGCCCGGATGAAAGTTGAGATGCTTGTGAAGGATTCGCCTCACGCTGAGGTCAGACACGTCTCGGGTGTGCCTAGCAACGGGATCGCCTGATGATAACCTCACCGCTTGCATTTTTTATGGTGATCTGCTGCCAGTTGATCTCCTCTGCGTTGTGAAACCCCATTTCTATTGCTTTTAAATATTTTCACCCAAGAAATAGTCGACTACCGGCCAGGATCGGTGTCTGACAACAGCGAATAGGAAAGGCACGCTGGGTGTACATGATCGATCGGCGATCGGGAAAGTGCGTTTTCACGGCGCACGCGCGTTCCTTCCTCTTTCAACGCAGGGCTCTTTCTGATTTGAAAGAAATGAAACATTCCGAATTAAACTTTTGAATGAGATTACTTATAATCTCATTCGGCCGCACTTCATTGTTTAGTAGCAAATGTATGTATCCAAATAGTTTCGCTGCACGCTGTACATAAGTAAGAACAACTAATAAACATTGTTTTGCGACAATAATTATGTATTTGAGTTTACAAATGCTTGATTCTAGCCCCAACAACAGCCGTACGTTGGGACCTACGAGCCCTTCACAGCCCAAGCTGAAGACAAGGCTACATTCAGCTTCGTTCGAAAAACTAGCTGTAGCCTACGTACGCATTGCACCTACGTGCAAAGAGGCCGCATTTATCTTTTTATGAACAATATGCAGCATGCATATGATACAGAGTCGTATGGTACTTTTGAGTCGTAGACGACTTAGTGAGTCGTAGACGACTTAGTGAGTCGTAGACGACTTCGTTAGTCGTCTACATCGTCTATAAGCTCTCCAGTCGTGAATGTTGATTGCGCGATGATACTGGCTAGCACGTAATCTGAACACCTGAACACCTGAGTTTAAGCCATATGGGTGCCGTATCCGCTCCAATCTGTTCTGTTTCTGTTCTCAACATAAAACGATAGAGAATTTAGAAATATCGTTGATACGTCAGCCTCAATGTGGTTTTACACATTTTATGTTGTTTTTGTGGACAGATTAATGGTTAAAGGGTTTTGATCAACATCAGCGCTAATAGCTATATATAGTTTATTCAGAAATCCTGTGCAGATCTCTTTAATTGTAAAGTCATGATTTCATCCGAGCAATTTTATGGAATAACAGTCAGAATGTAGAATGAAATACGTGCGCTTTACTTCACTTCAAAATAAACATAAATCTATTGTCACTGAATAATCCGTTTGGCGGTTGAAAATGAAATAGTAAAGCTATAGCTAAGAACAAAACTATCATCAAAAACTTTACAAAAACAACTCAGTCATATAAATAAAGCTCTTTAGCATATAATGTAAATACTGCGTCTACTTAGGTATAAGTTTCAGTCATTATTCACAAGTGAGTCGAGCATCGAAGCTATCTTAAATTTTAAATAACAGACACTTGACACGTCGTATCAAATTGTTCAAAACGAAATGTCTTTTCTGGTTGCACTTTCCAGCCTCAATATCTCACATCATTTTCGCAGCATTTACCAAAATTTACCCCAATCGTGTACTTTTCATTTCGTGTATATGACGCGCTACGTGAATGAAAATAGACCGCTAATATGTGATTTGAACATCTCTGAGGACTAAACGTTGTTATATTGTGGTTGTGCGTTGGAGAAAACACAATGTCTACATACCACCTTGCGGAGCTTTCCTTGCCACCTTGCGGCAAATTTTGTGAAGCCTGAGCAACACAACAACTCGTTAGTTCTGCTGCGGTGCAGTACGTATCAGTGATACTATAAATATCATTATTTCATTTCTGAGTTAGCGTAAATAAGAGCGCATATTAAGAATTTAAAATCATTTGTTCTGCCATTCTTGGCGGGGTGCGTGCTGTGCAGCGCTGGTGTCCTGCACCTGTAGACTTTTAAGCCTTGGGGGACAGTTCTGCCTTAAAGGGAGGGGGGAAGCGGGGCTTTCGTTGGTGGTCCACAATACCTGTGAACTCCAAAACTTCATCTGGGGTGTGACAGTGAGGGAGATGAAGTAAGTTACTCAGCCTTCTTCTAAACACCTCTAGGAATTCAGCACAGCCCGGACCGGTGGGAACGTAAGTCTGTGCCCAGCGTCTTCAGCGTCTGTGCCAAATGATTTTCAAAGGCAATTTTCTTAATCCCCTAATTAATAACCCCTTCGGAGCTCGACAATACATTTACACGGTCTGTGTAACTGATAGTGACCGTGTGAATGCAAGAACCGCTACCACGAGATATCTCGAGATAGGTGGTTAAGGGGCATAGCTAGTCTCCTGACCTGTGAATTTAGAGATTTCCAGACTCGCTCAAGTAGAATGCCATTTTCATAGCACTTGCCCGTGCTAGAAATTCTAAAAAAGTACTTTATGTTACATATTTCACAGGTTTGCCCCTGTAAAAGTTCATAATTTTTTATTTGACATGAATATAATTATTCATTATTGTTGGAAAATCATCAATAGTAGATAAAAGCCTACTAAATATATAGATTCTCGATAATAGAATAATGCCTAATAAATGAATCAATAATTTATACTCTGATATTGATATTTAATTGATCTTAAGAATTGAATACGTTGCAGCCCCGGTATCTTCGTAATGCGACTATAATCTCACGGGTGGACTCAAATTTAGGAAAACATAATTTTATTGCAAAAGTTGATATGAAGGCGAAAGAAAGTATACTGTTGCTAAAAACTTTACCAAAAAACAAAAGCTTTCGAGCATTTTCTTTCTTCATCTTCGGTAGTCTGGAATAAGATCGGAAAAGTCTTCGTCAAAAGGTCATTTGATAAGCAAATACTACATTTGTAAAGTTTTACAATTAAGACAAAGTAATGAAAGCAAAAAACACATTTCGATCTTATTCCACACTGGTTAAGATGAGCAAAGAAATGCTCGAAAGCTCTAATTTATAGTAAACTTTTAGAAACAGTATGTTTTCTTTGGTCTTCATATTAACTTTGTAAGCAATGTCAATCACCTGCTGTAATATTTTCTTTTTACATGCGCTGCCTGAATTTTTAATGGAAACATAGTGAAGCTTGGAAAAAGGGCTCTAGCGGTATTACTTCTACATTTTTTTTAATCCAGAAATTTACTGAATTCTTTTTTTTGTTCACGAACTATTTACTCATCTTTCTACAAATTTGAAACCTCCATTGTACGACGGGCAAACGGATTTTAACTGAAATGAGTTTTCTTAGCTTCTATTTACTCGCCCTCCGTAGTAGCGTCTCCGTTATCATCATAGCAGAAACCCCTTGGGTGACTTCATTCTTTCATTGTTATTATTTGTTTAAACTCTCCTCAGTTTCCCATTACTGCATCCGCCGAGAGCTTTACGGGAGAGTAGCTCTACACCTCACAATGTGCCTCTGCCTTCGCTCGTCACGCAAATATTTCACGGAGAATAAATTGTGTCCCAATTCGAGCACCGGCTCGAGGCAGGCTCCAGCCGCTGAGGCTGTCATATTTCGAGGCTTTTATTCCTCGCAAGTGCGCGACTTTATAGACTTGTCTTCGAGACTACCAAAACCCTAAATTCAACTACGAAATATTCACGCACGCATTAGAGTGCTCGTTTGCCTGAAGGGTATGGAAGATTGGAGGGAAATTCGGTTTTGAAAATTCGGTTCAGATCGTAAGTTCCAGGACTATCTAACATTGGAGGGGAAACATTAAATTAAAATCAATATTCAGTCGAATTTAAATTTTATGGTGATCTAAAATTTTATCACTAAGATGCTCGCCTTTTCAGATAGTTTTATTAGATGTTTTCGGTGTCCACAATGAAACACGATGATCTATGTAGAAGAAATTAATCGTTTAAACACTAGTGAAAACCACGAATTTTGTCGGGATTATCTTTAGCGCGTTTTGAACCAGTTACTGTTGAGCACGGAGACAGAAAGATAAGATCCAGACAGACCAAAGAATCAAGACTCCTTTGAAGGGAAAGGCGAAAGGTTGAAAACAGAATCATTCCTTATTCTTTGCCTCACTATTAGGAGCTCCACGACTCAAGAACGGTCAATGCTGTCACGTGTTAAGTCAGTTTTTGCTATTCAAAGGACGTGGAATGTCGTTTTTATATCTTTGAATGACTGCGAAAGGAAGGAACTACACGTAAATGGGACGTTCATGTAAATCAAAATATCGTATGTCGTGAGGATGAGTAACCTAATTCTACTAATATTGTAATTAAATGAATGACTTTCGGGGCGGAAGATATACAGTCGTTGGAAAAACGCTGCTCGAAATCTCAATGATATCCTGTGGGATTGTGAACGAAGGAAAATCTTACACATTAGAAACTTTCTCTCCTAGATTCCTTAGATCACCGCAATAATGTGTAGCAATTCAATCAGAAATGCAGTGTTTGCTTTGCAGCTTTGAATTTCTCACCCAACTTACAAGAAAAAAAGAATTAAATTGAAAACTTCCTTACAGAATTTATTTAACAAATTCTGTTATTTATTCGTTAGCTGAATCATTCCCATTCTACAGCGAAGGTTTCATCACTCGCATGGAAGAGACTCATTTATTTTTTCAGCCGAATTAGTCTTCACAATTTGGGTAAGTGCTCCTTGCCATTGAGGCTCTCACGGCTATTCAAGTGCACATTTGTCATGGAAAAGAGGTGCAGCCAGTATTTATGCGCCTCATCTGTTCACCCCGCCCTGCTGGGGCTACAACATGAAGCCTCAGTGTTCGTCTTTAAGGACTGGGAATAAAGCCTAATTAGGGATAAATACTTGACATCCATTCTCGTCCGACATCGAGCACGTCAATTTCACGAAGGTATTATTAAGAGAAATTCAGGGCATCAGCTGCGAAATCCTCCTTGCTTGTTGCAAGCGCAGGACTAAACAATGAGCAGCGGTGTAGGAGTATTGCAATGTTCCCTCGAATGGAATAGAATGGAATACGATGCTTCTTTGTGCTGTGATACGCTATATTGTCATAGCATCACGAAAGAAATTGCTCAAAAATGATATTTTGTGGAAGATTTTTTGTCTTTTATGAACCTAATTACGAACATTTACCAACACTCTCGTTTGTCCATCAAATTTAATTCTATGTATATACTAATATTTCTGAGTGAATCTTTACTGATTGTGATTTATTTCATTTCAGAATTTTTTGCGTAAATTTTCCATTTTACTCGGAGTTTCTTCAAAGCCAAAGGAAACCATTCGTTTTTTTACAAACTTAGCTCGGTCTGAATTCTACGAAGTCTCCATCAGGGCCGAATCTCAACTCCCCCGCCTAAGCCATTCTGAAATAGTTTTTTTTTAATTTTGTTCGGTTCCACTATGATGTATCTCTATTTAGCAGTGAATTTCCTTTAGGAAAATTGGCACTTAAAAATCTTCACGCGCATGGTCATCGTTTGGCATGAGATAGTGAAATTTCAGGAGTGATTTTCGTAGACTATTCTTATTTATGTATAATGATTTCATTCCTGGGTGCACATGTACAGCAGGTATCTCATGCCGGGTCATACCTTATTTAGAAACGCAGTATAAACTATTGATAGCATAAAACTCAGCTGTTCCCATAAAACTCTGAAGCAAGCGATAAAATCAAGCCAACTAAATTATTTCATTTAGTCATCCTTTTTGAAGGAAATTAATGTTGATATAATGATCTAATAATTCTAATGGTCCTCGTGATTCCCAGAATCAAATTGTGCATGGGGTGTACATAAAACAAATATGTTTCCCCTCTTCATGTAATAATATATAATGACTCTCAAGCTTGAAAACACATTTTGTTTGACTTTCATCCGTCGATATTTTTATTTGAAATAGATTGTTGCACTTGAAGATGAAACTGTGGCAGCACAACGAGTACATTGATAATAAGTAAAATGCAGTAAGAATAGCTAGAAACCTGGCAAGTGAGTAATTTCTTCGAAAGACTTCCTAGCGTTGAAATAATACAATATGTCCTAACTACTACTAGGCTTATCTATTCCCACACATCTAGATTGCAGGAGGGCTAATATCACAAGGAGTTAAAGAAGAAATGACATAAAATTACTAAGTGACTGACACGAGAAGATTGTAAAAAATGCAAAGACATATTGCACTCTGCATTCCATGAGTAACGTGAGACTCTAAAGTTTTCAACATAAGGTGCTTGTTGGAAGGTCTTCCTGGATTCCAAGCTTAATTATTTATCAACATTGATATGCCGAAATTGCGAGAACACGTTTCACAGTTTCCCAAGCGATAGCTTTAAATAAAAGATATATTTTTAACTTATTTAGGCTTTAAAAAAGACAGCGTAGACATTAAAGCCACCACCACCTGTCGGTAAAATCTGAAGGACTTTTCAAAAAACTGTAAATGTTGCTCTCCGTGTGTGTAAAATTCTTTTCCAGTAAGGACGAGTAAATTTGTTTCTAACCTTACTGATTTATATTTCTCAACTCCAGACTATCAAACTCGCAAAAAGAAATTCTTGAATTAATATGCGTGAAATGAATTTACACGCCCTCTTTGACCTCTGCCGGTATAAGCCGAATGTGTCCGAGTGTGTTCATACTTGTGGAAAAAATACGAAATCGTCTAATTATAGCAAGTTTTCGTCAAGAAACCTGTGGATGAAGTTAAATAAAAAACATTCATTGTTCAAACTAAAACACCTTAGTAACTTGACTATTGCACCTAAAGATGGTGGAACGGACAGCCACACTTTGGCGAACATGAAGGGTCCGGTATTTATTAACGCTCCAGGTTATGTATTGACATCACCAATTATGTATTGGCGTCACCAATTATGCATTGACGTCACCAATTATGTATTAACATCACCAATTATGTATTGACGTCACCAATAAGGTATTAACATCCAATTATGTATTGATGCCCACCAATTATATTGAACCCACCTGCTAGCCACTAAGTTCGTGATGCGCATAGCCAACCTGGTCGCACAGCTGTACGCAGTAGTTTTCTCAATCTCTGTGTGCAAAAGTTTCCAGAAAATGAGTCGGAACCAAGAGTAGGAAAACTAACAGGAAATTAGACATGACCAGGGAGTTTAAAAATAACACAGAAGAGTCACAAGCAGAAAAAAGCAAGGCACGTCCGCTAAAATGAATGCGCCCACATAAGTACAACAGGATTGTTTTACACGATTCGATATGTTATTTTACATGCACATAGTTTTCTGAATCTCTCCAGATACGGAAATACAATGCTCGGATAAATGCATAGTAGTCGATGTGGATCGACAGATGTTGTCTTTTTATAGTTCCTTAAGCTTATTACTTTCATGTCAAGTTTTATTCATCATTTGTTTTACAAATTTATTCTTCAGAACGTTTTTTGTTCATTCAGGTTTAAAGTCATGATACAGAAAACCATGTATTCGAAACGTTTGTTAGTCGAGATATTCTCATACACATTCGCAATGCATTCATTCTTGTACATATATCATTTTACATATATGTACTCAATGCACTAATCGTGCATATGGCTTTCACCAATGACAATGAGCCTCCGCACTTTTTCCTCCAAAGCCAGTCTGAAAAAATGTATTTCATAATTAGCGATGTCATTGACCTATTTGAAGACTGCAAAGAGGGCAAAGTTAAGATTGTGAAGAGCTCTGATCTGACTTATTTTCATTCTGGTTCAGAAGTCTGTTAAAAAATATGAATATCCGGAAAGGAATGGTAGGAAATAAAATTATAATCAGTTGATACATAAATTTTGGTTTTAAATTCCGTAGACTATAAAGTTCCTCAGCAGCTGGGTATACTTAAATTTATATTGTAAATACCGTAAACTATAATGTTTCATGTGTCGATGTTTTTCCGGACTGTAATGTTTTTTAAAGTATTGCAAAGCTTCACATAAAATATAATGTTCTATTAATCCAATATTTGGTATTAAATAAATAAATTTCATTATGAAACAAAAATACTGGGATACAACAATCAAATGAACTTTGCTGCTTTTGTTTTACAACTCTATGTTCTTATTGCCATCAATTTGTGAGTTGATGATGGTGATTTTGAGTCGGAAAAATTGAGCGTCTGTTGTACACCATCATATTTGAAGGAAAATTTTAATTCATGAGAGCATTCATTCATACATCGGCGAAAAACCTTTCACATTAATACACTGTATTACAATCTTTACTTCACGGGATATCAAATAATTCTGCCGAAAATCCAAATCTCTTGTTTACAGAAGCACTCATTAGCAGGAAGGTTATGGCTGAGGTCACTCCAAACAAATGTTGAAATCCTCAGGTTTGTCGCTGTACCAAATATTCGCCTCATGATTAGCGTAATTTTGATGAAAAAACAAAAGACAGTAATTCACTTTCGATGGAGGAATGATTTGCAAAATAAAACAATTAGGATCCTTCAGTAAACGAAGAACAAGACTCCATTCTTGATTAAGGAATTATCTGCAAAATAAGGTAAATGAATGACCCTTGCAATAAACGAAGGACAAGACTCCATTCTTGATTTAAGGAATTGTCAGCAAAATAAAGTAAATGAATGACGCTTTCAATAAACGAAAAACAAGACTCCATTCTCGATTAAAGGATGATGACGTAAAATGAAGGTTATAAATGATACTGCAATACACAAGAGCACCGTAATCTATTCTTGATTAAAGAATGAGCTGCAAAAGTTACTGAGGCGCAAGAAAGGTTTTCGATCCAGTAATGTTAGACCAGAAGGTTATGACTCAATAGCATGTTAGAAGCTCAGTTAGAAGCATATAATTTTCTCGTTTTATTAAAGAATTTCATGAAATAGGTGAATCAGTTACGTACGATGTTGAATAGAAACTTTTCCCCTCTGGTCTAAAAATTCATTATATCCATACACCGATACCGTATTAATTGGAAAAAATTTCTCAGCCTCTCGTTTCTCAGTACTCATAATGAACGTCAAGGAGATTATGCTCATCACTACAACCATTTAATGTATTAGCACAGAATATTTTAAATCCAAAAGTATGGGTGAAAAGTTAAAAAGTACGAGAAAAGCTCTCTGTGTTGGTCTTTTTGCTTTGGTTAGAACTCTTGAGCATCTCCTAAAATATTAAATACAATAATTTTACGTTTCCACGTGGAAATTTCTTACATGAAGGACTATAAAGGGAATATTTTGCTGTGAGCCAACAGCCCTTCCACGTTACGCTGAGTGCAGCACTCAGATGAAATCATCAGCCGCCAGTTCACAGTTAGTAATTCAACACAGTGGATACATTCAGCGAATAGATCCTTGCTATCATGGACTGCACTGAATCTCACAGTTGAAGTTAACAGTTATAGCAAAACTCGAATTAGAATTTATACTTTCGTAAAATATAAAGCTTCTTGTTCTATCAAAGGTGTAAAGAACACTATTGTATCTCAATTTCTGGAAAAATAATTGCTGATTTTCTTTATTTTAAAGTTACATTTGTCTTTCATCTGTTTCTCAAAAAGCTAGTTAGTAGACGTATGTTCAAACAATACAATGAATATCCCTCAAAATCAGATACTATAATGAAAAATTTACAAATCCGAGAATCATTATTGCACAATAATTTTTTCCACTACACCTTCTGGAATGATTATCTTAATTTTCTAATAAACAAAGCTGAAATTACATCACCCTTGTTTGTCTTCAGAACGCTCGTTCAAGATGCACCGTGTACTGCATGGCTTCTATGCTGGAAGACTTGCGCAAGCTTCAGCTTGCCCTAACACATTATTTGAGAAATTTGCACTTAACAGTCTACGACAGGAGCACTTACGAAGCAAAAGCGCAACGTTAGAAAAGAAAATACACCCTTCACCCAACTTCGCAGCAGATTTAGAAACGATTTGATAACGCGTGTGAACTATGCAGCACCGACCCTCAATTTTGCAAACCTAAGTCACTCTGGGCGTGGGATGACCATGAGATGGCACGACTCGAGCTAACCTCGAGGAAGTTTCATTCCAAACTTGGGGCAAAATTTGCCCAACTGCTCACCTTCTGGCTCTTGAGACGGACTTTTGAACTGTTCCCTCGTTTTCCATGGCCAAGTTTTCCTCGTTTCTGAACCGGGACCAAATTGCGTCGTCTGGACCTTGAGTTGCACTCTGCTAAATCTTTCATTTTTGCCAGAACTTGAGCGACTTCATTAGTAAAGTCAATAAAACCATATGGGTGAGGTTAAAACTTCGTTTGCACTTCTTCACGGGAAAGATGATGTATCGCGCTTTGTCATTCGCTTGCTGAGGCCGAGTTTACTCAGCTGAAAATAATGGGCAGATCTGGGCAGTAATTTTGTCATGTCGACATACGAGTGTCATTTCTCTTTTGACCCTCACGAAAGATGAGGTGCTGTCTAATGAGTAGCGTTTAATACAAGTGCGAACGGTTATTGTCAATGCTCATGTACCGGAAAAGGTTAGTACTTCAACAATATTTAATCTGTTGTAACGTTGAAGTTGCAGTTTTAAAAATTGCTTTCTAATTGTGAGCGATGAATTTTATTGAAGAAGATTTAAAGGGATGTCATGGAGGAGATATTCCTCAACAATGTTTGACGGAAAAAACCCTCTCAATAATATGGTTGTGCAAAATGCGAACAAAATCCATTAAGTTAAAAACAGGTATCTTAAGTATCATGACAGCTATAACAAAGATTTATTTTTTCCGTTAATATGAAAGTCAATAAGTTAGCATCCAACAATTTAATGATTTTGCGACCATTTTTTTGTTATAAAAATGTAGTATGACAACATATATTGATAAAATTAGACAATCATCTATATTATTGCATTCTATCTCTGGTACATTTCTGAGCAAGGTTTTATCGACGCTTGTTAAAACTCGATCCAAACAGGTTTTTCTGGCTCCATTTGGAACTCCACAAGCGTGTTTGCTCAGTATATCTAGTTTGCAAACTTGGGCGGTTGCAGTGCGGTACCACCGCACAACCGCCAAAGCATGATTTCTAAGTCGAGTTCCATTGCTCCTTTCTGGCCTAAGATCCTGTTTAACTATTGTAATTATCGCAGGAGAACCCAGCAGCGTTCATATGTTTGCTCTCGCTACGGTTCAGGGCTTGTTTCTCTCTTATAACCAATGGATATCGACCTGCAAGTCCGAATGCATGAACAAGCCCCTTACTTAGCGGCTTCAAAAGTTAAGAACCAGCTGGCGTTACATTAATGTACGTATGCTGCGCTTGATCGATGGTGCTATCGTTGCTTCATTCTGCAAAGTATGTGTCAAACTGCTGAACAAATTGACTCTCGGATACAGTGCACTGTTTTTTATAACTTGGTTTTCGGACGATACAATACACTGTTTTTGTAACTTAGTTTTCAGACGATACAGTTCACTATTTTTTAGAACGTTTCATAGTCATAGCTTGAATTTTTCTGAACGGGGGCAACTTTGTTACGCAAAAACAATGTGATTTTTTAAAGTTTTCCTGTGATAAAGTCATGCTTCAAATTACTCTCTTTTTCAAGTTCAAGAAATGCCTGATATTGTTGTTTTACAATGACTGCTACTACATCAAACATTAAACCCAATAGTCAAATTCCAAGGCAAGAATACATCGACGTTGAAATTAAGCACGTTCTCTTAATGAAATGATATATAGATATATACTTAGAAATTCACTAAACAAGAGCCAACTATAACTTCAAGAAAACTACCGACACACGTGGCAAGGAATACATGTGCTACGAAGACAACGGTTTGCAGCTATTGGCTATAATTCATTATACATTTTACTAGGAGCTGGTTTCTATTTATGGACGTAATCAATTTCAAAATATAGGTGACGAAGGAAGAAATTCATGAAACTAAAATGTTGCATTGAGTATTCACAAAAGAACTTAGCCTGGAGCTTATGTCCAAAATTTTATGCTAGAACTTATCCGGCCTTGAGAGCAATTGTTCGGTTGTTTTGACTACGGAACCACTGCACAGTACCATTGCACGTTAAGGTTCAATGTGCAGGGTCAAAAAAAAGAGCTCATCAACTATGATGCACATTTTATTCACACAAGAATATTGATGAGGAATGTTAAAACATATGCGAGCATAACTTAAAATTCACTGGTGATATTTGGAAGGGCTTCAAGATATTTTCATTCACTCATCTCAGAATATAAATTTACAGAATTTGAACTGAATTCTATTAAACGACACAGCCGAGTTAAGTGAGGCATCCTAACACTCATTCTAAACGAATGAGAAAGTAACAATGTTCAAGGTATCGCATGCACGATAAAAAAATCAACTCCGTGGGATTTTTTGCTCCAAGTATAACATTAAACCTTTCCATGTATGTTTTCGATAAAGAATGTAGAAACTCTGATCGTTTTACTCCACGATACTATTTTGCTAGCTGTAAAATGAGCAATTTTCTAATGCTGAAATAACCGACCGGTGCGTCAGATAGAGAGAAACGTGTTATTGTACGCACGAATTCGTATTAAATTTAATCTCATCGAGTTAGCCCGAGGCATATTTCAGCATCAATTTGCAACTAATTGAACAATCTCGCAGTTACAATTGTCCAACAAAACACAGGTAAGCATTTGCGGCCTCGATCTCACCCTAAATTTTAAGTGAGCCGATCTTCTACAATTTAGTTTGATAGAAAGCGTCAATAAATAGCTACCGACGCTTCCCTTGCTGTAAAACGCCTCTCTGCACGACACACGACCAATAAAGACCATGCAGCCCTGGATGCGCCAGCCAGGCGGAAACAGGTGCAAGCATTCAGGAATTGTATTTTATTTCCAGCTCTCGGAAGCCTTCAGCTGCTCGCGAAACAAAATTTCAGCTATCTTGCCGTCCATGAAGCTCTGAATTTTCAGTTTGCGTGCAGGCTCGTCCAGTTGTAAACTAGGATAAAAATTAGCTCCAGGAAAATATTTTGAACCTTGAAATTTTAGAACACACACTGTTTACGGCAATGAAAGGAATAATAGGCGTAATATGAATGAAAAATCCGATCCAACAAGTAATGTTCACGTCGTGAAATTTCTAGAAGTTGCTCCATGGAGAGAGACTTATGTCTACCAACGCCT
The DNA here is from genome assembly GCA_014899125.1 of Orchestia grillus. Lineage (NCBI taxonomy): Eukaryota > Metazoa > Arthropoda > Malacostraca > Amphipoda > Talitridae > Orchestia > Orchestia grillus. The sequence continues at coordinate 62,176 of VOMN01085665.1, forward strand.
CAAATTAACTGATTTATTCCGCTTTGCACAACACAATACTGAAAATAGTTCGGTCGATTTCTGCAGAGACGTTTAGATTTAAGAAGATATAGATTCTTTTAGAATGAAAATAATCAATGGAAGTTTGCAAATCAAATGTATTAGAAATGTTTTCTACAGGTCTAAGCACTGCAGGGGCTCTAAAATGTACTACACGATCTTCAAACTTATTTCCCAGAAATTCTCAGAGTAAACGCTGAAAATATACATAATTTCATCAAATAATTCAATAACATTAACATGGCTTACAATTGAGGTAGATTTCGAATATCAAATAATAATAACAGAAAGCACGTGTGATAAACAACAAAAATAAATTGGAAGCGATAGAGGGAGAGAAAATAGTTTTTGATAGAAGGGCTCGAATAGCAGTTATCGAGAAAGGATTTTTGGCAGCCATCATTCAGAGGCCAGGCAACGTCGCCTACAGTTACGGGGAGCGGGAGAGGTTTTCTATAGAGAGCAGTGAGAAGAAAAATTGTTATAGCTTCATAGAATTAGTCGTCGCTTGTGCGAGGTGTCCTTTCATTGTGGCATAAATTTTTAATCCGTCATTGAGAAAATATTGGTGTTATCAAACGAACTCTATAAAGTACGAAGGAAAACATACACACAACTTGTGTTGGTGAATTATCGCCTTGACTGCCTTCAGTATTCAGAAGTTGCCAATGGCATTTAGAAAATGACTTGAATGAACCAGTGATAAAAAATTATTTTCTTCTCCTTCTAAAATTTTCGTTCTAGCTTTTTCAACTTGTTGTTCTAGAGGTGGAAACATTATCCTCCAATAGGCTTAATACTAAAATCCTCAAGGTTCAAATCTGGCGAAGACTGAGGTCCTTCCTCTTTAGATATGAAGAAAGGAAGATATAAGATATGCTTTCACTCAGCCCTCTTGACTTTTTTTAAGTTTAGAACAGTAATTTTAGCTCTCTCAATACTAACTTTTAAACCACAAATCTGTTTAAAAACTACGTTTTAGTTTGTGCATAATGATTTGGATGACGGGCTTTAAAAGTAACAAAATTTTAAGCATACAAAATTACACCATACCTGTTTCTGAACACCATCTTAATACTACGCTTCATTTTCAGTCGTGCCCTGCCTAAGTTAATCAAATCTGGCATGGAGAACAACCTTCCGGCGCAGAAGCTCCTAGTGTCGAACTGTAACCTCTGATCAGACGTGTCTAGGCACAAAAAGTAGCTGAGTCATTTCGGGTTCAAAAATGATGTGCCTGTTCTCCTACGCTTGATGTCAGTAGTATCCGTTATTAAAAGGACCACTTTTTTCAAAATAGTGGATGGTAACGTACGAGTTTGAGCACCTTCTGCTGAGGAACCAATGACGCTGCAGCTCCAATTACAATCTGAAATATCATGGCCTTCCTCCTTTAACGATCGTCCAGCGAAGAAAATTGCAAACAATGAGCTTTACTTGCGCAAAATTCTTCTATCTAAGTAGTTCGTATGATTGTCTTACCATAATTGGAATGACGCTCGAGGCTTCTGAGGAAAAATTGTTCCTTTAAAGTAATTCGAATAATTCGATAATACCTAGGAAGTAGTGGTTGGATTGCATTATCAGTTGCAAGTTCAATAGTCCCCCATTTTACTTAAATGTGCGTCGATATGAGAAGTTATGTATGTACTTGCATCTATTAGAACTAACCAAACGAAACATTTAAATCTAAAATCACCGTAACGAGAAATTAAGCTAGAGTCAAAATACAAGTTAACCTATCACTGAATTGTAGCAAAACAGATATCCTGCCTTCGCCCAACCACAAATACCGTACATCCACCCGATGCTCTGTAAGCTCCACAATATTTCTTCGCGCCTCTGCAAAGGTCGGTGAGCAATTAGCCAGACTCGTTACTGATGAGACGAGCAGCCTCTCCGTCTCCTGAGGTGGTTAATTCGCTCTAATGCTCTCCTCGATGCCTCGTTCCAACCATCCTCATTTAAAAGAAATTCCCGCTGGATCTCCGTCTGCACCCTATCTCGAAAAATGTCCTCAAAGCTTCAGTGTATTCAACAGCAGAACTTCCGAACAGCAGCAACAGCTCTGCCAACAATGATATTTATGTACCCGTAATTTTAAAAGTGGACTCCCTTGATTCCGTCTTCTTCATGTGTTTAACTTAATCCATCCATTTTTACCGCATACCCAGAGAAAAAATACATGACTGACACTTGCATTGAGAAAATGACTGAGCGAAGATACATTTTCATCATTATTAGATTTATTGAGTTAAACCAAGGTTTAATTTCCGGCTCGAGTTAACTTAGCTATCATAAAAATAATAATAAAAATTTTTCGTAGTCTTATTTGTTTGTTTTTTAGATAAATGGCAGTTTCTGGTTCACTATTGCTCATTTAGAATGCACTTTTGCGTATCATAGAAACCTGCCACGCTCGTCACGCACGCTACCGTATGAATCTAAAATAAATAGACAGTTGTACATGACAACCACTAATTTAGTCGCACTAAAATGTCTCTCAAAGCTGTTTCAGTGCAACCCATGGCAACAGTATGCCATGTACTTCCAATAAACCTCCAAAGCAAAGTTAGTCTCCGTTGCCACAGCAACAGCAGTCCTCTCAAAGGCGCAATGCCGTTCTTGACATTCCTCAAGATCAAGTTCCCGCCAGTGTCCGTTCATCTCCCGGCCTCTGGTCAAAGAGATTTATCGCTTTATCACTGGGTTACTCATCGCTCTATTGTCAAGTGAAAGTGACTCATGAAAGCTCTTTGTCTGCTCACTCTAAATTGTTTCAAACGTGTTTCCGACCAAATCGAGATGGCTTTCGACAAGATTTGGAATAGCATCCTAGTAAAGCAAACCCAAAAGACATGTATTCGTTTTCTTTATTTTTCTTGCATTTTCAGAAAAAACAATGATGCTATCATCACTCTAGACCCATGATAGGATCAACCTAGGAGAAAATGGAGGTATAAGTCTGTGAAAACTTACAGTATTGAAAGGTAATTTTGTTTCCCATCTTGGTCACAATATAGAAAACATGATTATAAGCCTTCTACATCCATAGTCGTTTCCGAGCGATCGGGTTTCCACTGCTGGGAAGTTTCTACCCACTTCAAGATTACAGCTAAAAATTACACCCGGGATCGCCAGCGAATCCTACAGTTAGGCCTGCGATGAGACAGATCTCCCCAGCAATTCAGGAGTAGACAGAGTGTTCCCTACGGCTGCTGGAAAACGACGCGAATTCACAGCTGGCAAAATGTACGTGGTCTCCGTCTGGAATAGAACCGTGGCCCAGAACAGGAGTCTTCTATCGGATCCACATGAAGTGCAGTAGCAGAACAAGGTTGTCATTTCTGGGGCTGAGTTTTCCGGTCTTGGATTACTCTGCTACTTTTTTGTGCGAAAAGAAGACTAAGTTAGTGTTGTATTATGATACCAGGTCTGCAATAGATGTCTTATCGTTGAATTGGGAGCAGAAATTCTTTGAAATTGTCTTATCATGCTGTCATGCTGAGAACAATTAATATTGATGTTCGTAAAAACTGATATTACACATACATATGTAAGTTTTTTATAAATTTTGATTTTTACATCTGTCCCATTTACTACTACGCACAAAATAAAAAACATTCTTTGTTTGCACATTTCTGATATAAAAACTTCATACAGGGTAAATTAGGACTGCAATTGTATTTTTTTTAAGTTCAACCATTGCTGAGTAAAACCTTAGCCCAGAGTTCTTTTTTTCATCTAAAGAAATGGCCTCCATCTTTGCCAAACTTGCACCATATGTGTTTTGGTTTTTAAATCCCCTCCGAAGAAAAGGTTTCTTCTCCTCCTATTGACAATTTCAAGTTCTATAAAAAAGATCTGCGTGAAGAAGGGATAAAACTATTGATAGTGTATGTAGCTTTGGAAAGAAAGGTAATTATTATTGAACATACAATATTGAAGAATTTCAAAGCATCAACTTCTGGCCTGCTGCATTTTTAATTTACCTTCATTTATACATACTCTCCAGCGCATGTAATATCGATGTATAAATCAATGTCATGAAATATTAATTTTTGTATCAATGTAATGTAATATCAATGAAGACGAATGTCAAGCCGAGAATACGTGAACAGCGTTCTCTCCTTTTTTCTTTCTTTCCTGCAGTTTGCTCCCTTTCGTTGAACAAATTTTGAAAAATACCGTACAAAATATGAATCTCTTTGTTTATACCTTCTGAATTGTCAATTCGTCCATCAAATTTCGGCCTGGGAAATCAATATGTTGTTCCCACCGGCGGATCACGAGTGAAGTTGGCGTCAAACTGTTAATCATTGGCTGCCTCCTGGCTTGATTTGGCTGTTGACACTAACACCTTGATTGCTCTTGCGCGAGCTGTTGACAATCTCACTTCTAGAGCGCCGGAACAGAGGTCGCAGGAAATACAGCGAGCCCTAATAACGCTTTGCATCATTCGTTTGCAACCGAGAAAATAAGAGGCTCTTGCGTATCTACGCTTGGATTTCAGCATCACGGTGAGTAAATTTTTTCCCGTGATACAAAGGATTCTTGACTGTCATTCGAGTCTAGTCTAACTTGTATTAAATGTATCACGGCTAGTTGGGAGCGTGATTGGCAGCTGGAGTAAATTTTGAGCACAATTATAGAATGCTATGAATGGAGCTATAGAATGAGAAAGAATATGGCTATTGGAAAAAATGGAAGCCATAGAGTAGGGTAATTTGCACGACTCCGTATTAAGACTATGCTGGGAACGAATGGAGCACATTGTACATTTGAATTCATGATGACGTAAGGTAGGGCTGTGAGAAAGAAAAAACTGGAACCTTCAAGCAGCCCCTGAATGCGACTAGTGATGGTAGTCTCCGTGGGTTTTGGTGCTAGCTGAGTTGAATGAGAGTAATAATTAGAAGTCAAGATGGTTGATTAACACTTTGACTGCGACGTGCGCCATATATAGTACACGCGATCATTGAACCAAACCTAACGTAATGAAAGTACTAATATATATGAATACAAATTGCCAAGTTTTCATAAAATCTATGTTCATTACTCGAATAAGCTAGTTGGGATTAGGTAGGGGGGAAATGGATAGGAAAACCAAATTTGTGACAGCAAAATTCTTTAATTTTAAACTCACAGCTGAAGTTTTTGTCGACATGAAATATTTCCTGCGTGAAGAATCGCAGTCAAAGAGTTCATAAGCTCAGGGAAAGTATTTGGTTTGGATGCCTGCTCAGCAAGGTGTTTGAAGATTGCCAGTGTCACATGTGGTTCATGAGACCTAATTTTTTTGTTTGCGTCAAGAAACTGGCCATTTGATTTGTGTATTGATTCTGTGGTCTTCAAGAAGAAGATCTGATATCCCTATCAATGTAGTGAATTTAGAGAACGTAGTCTAGGACGTGCCGTTGGCAAACTGAATTTTATCAGCGTGACGAATGCCATGAGAAAATGTACGCAAAGGATAAAAATAAGATCATAGCGAACTTAAAACACAGTCCCCGTGCATTGGGCCACGGGTGCACCATTAAAAAGTAATTCATTCCGCTGTTGGGTAAAGGTCTGCTTGTCAGTCAACGCTCATATTTTGATTGGGCTTTACGGAAACTCTCATGATTTATTCATTAAAATGACTAAAAGCGCTAATACGAATAAAGAGAAAAATTGAACAAGAAGAGAGCATGTCTAACTTCAAAACACGAAAGTGTAACCGAATTCAAATCTAACCTAACTCTTAAATAGCCTAACTATGGAGCAGCCCAACGCAAGGACCGTGTTAAGAAATCAATAAGAAGTGAATCAAATGCGTATCAAATGTTTGTGGTTGGCAAACTGGATGAAGTGTATTTACCCGTAGAAAATAATTTTTATGCCTTTCATTTGTTCCATTAAAGTGTTTAGTGGAGTTAATAGACTTATTCCGAGGAATATGTCTATGAGAGAAAGATTTCTGATTAGGGGAAGAGTTTTGTCCGGTGTGCGCCGGCGACACTGCATCAATGCGTCGTCCATCACTTTGCTCAACACCTCCGGAGTTACCCTGTTCATTTCTTGAATTATTTTGAGTTTTAGTTCCTGTAGAGTGTTGAGGTTTTCACTTTATACTTTATCCTTTAAATGTCCCCAAAGAAAAGAATCAAAACATTTGTTCCAGCGGATATAGGCTTACCACTGCGTGGCAAGTCCGTTGTTGAACCGGTTTTATGCTCCGGTTTTACAGAAACCATTGCATTTACGCACTTCTTATTAGGAGTTCTTCCATCATTAAAAATTCTCCTGTAACTTCTCTGCACTGTAATAATTGATCCATTAGACTCAAAGAAGATCTACGTAATTTTGCTCGCTGATTTGTGAAATGCCCCATTTTGAAGTCTAACATATTTCCTACTATATGTGCATGTGCGATATGTTATGTCATTTGGTAGAAGATATACAGTATTTAGATAAACTTTGAGGTATTCTCTATCGTTTGCAATTATTTCTATCTACATAACTTTCCTAGTTTTTTGTTATTAATATTTCTAAAAGGGAGTTCTTCATTTGAACTCATTTTAATAACTCAAGTGCTACCCGTCAAAACTCAAATTGAACAGTTGTAATAGTCTGTTCCAATCAACATTTTGGGTTATGTGTTGAGCCTCTATGTCCGATAAACTTTATATTTTCTACTATTTTTTACCCTGTATTTCATGTTAAACTTTCATATTTCTAACTGGCAGACTTAGCGCCAAACTCCTTTCCTTTCATCCCTCGAGAATCTTTAACAAAAGCATCACATTTGCCTTGGTTTGCTCCTTGCATCTGTAGCAGCAAGTGTCGCGTAGTTTTTGTGCCTAGGATGCTTTGCATTAAACCGGTTGTGATTTCCCCATCGTACAAGCGGTCGAGATAACATTCAGCTGAAAATACGACCCAACTTTACGATTAAAACTAGACTTTACTCGTCGAGATGCAGCGTCGAGTTGTGTTAATGTAACTCGTGTACTTCGCCTTTCAAACAGAGCTGTCACGCGAGGCTGCAATTTCGTCCCTTATACATAATTCCGAAGCGACACTTAAAAAGGGGGAGAGCTGGTAGCTGCGTGCGGGGTATCTGCCCGCAATGAGACTTGTGACTACACCCGACGGCCAACGCTGCGTTTTAATGAGGCCCCCCGCTGCCATGTCCACTCTCAAATGTTCAGTGATGCAAGCTCGCACCAAAACTATCAGTGCTGACAAGGTGCAAAGTGCTTGATAAGGCCACATGAGCTTGGCTCGTGTGCACTGTATAGCAGACTAAGTGCTCTGACACATTTATTGGGCGACTCGGCGAGTGGGGAAGGTTATCTAAGCCAAACACGAGTGGGAGTACTTTTATTTTCCAGTACAATTTTCAGTCTTTGTCGTCACATGCGTTTGGATGTCGCGGTGAATTAAGTCGTAAATGAACAGAACTGAATAAAATTTGCATTGCGTGCTCTCGCTCCTGCGGCCATTACACTGATAAAGAAACGAAACAACCTCTACGGCGATTTGCACGCTGCCACCATTATTTGCGTCTAATGACTTCATTTGGTTCTCACCTCCTGATTAATCCCGATTAATTTGGGTGCACTCTGATCAAAATTGATTTGGAATGATCCGATACGTTGTTCAACGAGTGAACTTTCTTTCTGTATCTATTTCTTTAGTTTTCCTTTTAAACGTTGACCGTGTTCAGCCGCGTGTGGTTCTCCTGTCACTCTTCTAACGACGTTTTTGTCACGTTGTTCGCTATCGGCCTAATTGCAGTTCGACAATCGCAACCCACATGCACGAGGCAACGATCAGAAAATGAATGCACGAGTGAAGAGAATAAATGCACCAGGTACTACAATGTCACATTCAGAATATAAATACTGTGAGTTTATTCATGTAAAAGATTATTTCATACCGAAATACGAATATATGAATTATGAATCCAAGGTCTCAACGCTTAAGCAGTACTGCTGCTTCGTTTTATTTTTCCAGGATTATATTACTTTCGTAATATTTGCCTCGCTCATATGAACATTTTTATGTCCTGAGTTACGATTTTATAGCTTGTGTATGGTCGAAAGCGCTATATTTATGTTCATAAAACGCACCATCAATCCTCATGCGAGCACGGCTCGGCACGAGTGCTATAAATTTCTCCAGTGTATCTCAAAGAAAACTTTCCATTTTTTGCTTGATTCTGGCACCAAAATTAGAAAATAGCTTCAATTTACGGGCCATGATTGCAGTCTGTAGAGACCATTACTCGAGTCAGTCGCCGCCACTGAATACACTTCATAATCAGTCTCAACTCTCTCTTTATCACGATAGATGAGCCTTCATCGCACAAATTAAAGGCAAAAACAAGTGCGAAACCTGAACAAAATTATTAAATTTTAGTGGCGCGGAACCTGTTCCGCTTCGTGAAAATTAATTCCCCGCGAATAGAGACGTTTGTTTATCGTGCAGTTTCGTGGCATCGTTTGAAATTTTTTGGCAATTGGTGCAGGTTTCGTTGTCTTAATTTTCACCTCGGTCGGCACGCAATTACCAGCGATGGACGCCTCATGGCTGCGCGGCGGCGCAGGAGGCGGCTGCGTAACTCGCGGGGCTGACCAACCAGAAAACGTCTCTCTGAATAACGATGAGGTTGTCCTGGGTCCAGCCGTACTAGCTCCAAATTGATATTAGGGCTCAGCATTTCTGGGCTAACTGAAATGCAAATGCAAACTCGGATATGTATATTCGGTCGGCTGTTAGTGACTCCATTTTCTGATGAAAACGTTTATACCTCAAAGTTTCTCGCTGTTTCGTTGGAGAATGAAATATATTGACGTGTAATTATATTGTTAAATGTTTGAAAAAGTTTTGCTCAATTAATTTAATTATCATTTATGTTTTATGAGTGATTAGATCGTAACTGTCATTGTACGATGTAAATCAATCTAATAAAATCTTAGAATTTTAAGATAACTAAACTATTGGTGCATATGCCCCATAGTCTGACTAGCATAATTCCAATTGAAATCTGCATTACTCAATGCAGGAATTCACCAATGTTATCATATACAAATAATTGTAGCATTGTAGAAAAAGCAATGAAATACGTGCTAAAACAAAAAAAACACTACAGAAACGCTAAACTCTCCGACACACTATTTCGTAAATCATATACCTCATCTTTATTTGATCTATAAGATCATTATGCAGGAGTTTCAATGGTACAAATGATATTAAATGTTCTTCCAATTACTTCGAGGTTGAAAAACAGAGTCAAGGAATTTCGAAAGTATCTTCGAAAAAAATGAAAGTTTTCGACACTTACTTCTATCCTAACCCAGTCTAACATTTCCTCAGCGGAGCACCTACAATTATCTATGATTTTCTCTATCTACGTTTTTTAAATATAATGTCGTAAATTCATCCATATGGTGACAAAAAAGTTATAGACTGAGTGGATGCGCTCTTCTACAAGAACGTCAACAGAAATATCGCTTGAACTAAACATGAAGGGATGCCAACGATTGTTACGCCACACTAAACTGGAATGCTTCATAAAAAAAAAACATTTTGAATATCACGAGAAACTTTTGCCTTGCAGTCGAGCTCCGTTTTCCTTGGTACATGAACTTCACTGCTTCTGATGTTACTGTCGAGCCCAGAAAAAGACTGGTTGTTTGGAGTGCAAGCCCGCTATTGCGATTCTTTGTTTTTACGAGAGAACTTCTTCAAACTGCCGAACGCTTCTACATCTGTCATGTACTTCTTTAGACCTTCAGTGCATTGCTCCTTCTTTGGTGCGTTGAATTTCTTGCAATGAGGTCTTCTCGATCCACGACACGTTGAGGCATGCGTGTTTGAAGCTGTCGCGCTTGTTAGGGTTAGTGTTACTTCATGAATTTCTACTGTTTTCTTAGAATTCAATAGATTTTTTTTCGAGAAGAACTATGCATCCATATTTGTGACATGGAGTTCAAAATTGCTACGTGTATAATTATATATTATTTTTCAATGTTTTATTCACTCCTGTGAAACACTATTATGCTAATGCAACTGACCAGGCGTTTGGATGTATCCAGTGTAGATGTATTTTAGAAAAAGTCAGACTTTCATGAAAATCATCACTGTGATACTTACAGTGTACATCTTTCGCCGCTATTTTCACATAGAAATGCCTGTTACACATCATAAACCGCAGTCTCACCTTTGTAACTCTGCGCTCGCACGCTCTGAGTGTTGCCACTCGGAAGGCGTGAGATGCGCTCAGGATTGGGAATGGCAAGGGGATGTGGCGTTCGGTGTTAAAATTATAGGATTAATTCGTGACCACGACGACAGCTTTTTTGTTAATTGTCAGAATGAACACGTAGTACTTATGAGGTAAGTTTTTAATCGCTCTGGTCTACACCACTCTAAAGTATCAATTCTGAACGATATGATGAATAATTTACGATTCTCATGCTGACAGTGTAGTTAAGGGGACCGTCTCGCGAAAAATGGGTTTTGAATG
>VOMN01085675.1:0-25477 GCA_014899125.1 Orchestia grillus
GCGGCCTGCCGGTGCTGGTAGCGGCCTGCTGGTGCTGGTAGCGCTGCCAGTTAGTAGTTTTGTGTCATTAGCCGAGAACGACATGGAAAAATGCGGTGCATCAAAGACTAAGTGAGGTATGAGACCAGGCTCTTTTTTTCGAATATCTGTTGAAACAAAAATCCAATGACAGTATTTATTCTGTTGGCATTATTACAAAGTTACGTTAATTATCACGTATGGAAATAAAGACGTATCTTTTTGATACTGAGGCTGTCCTTATTCATCGGTTCATGGTTGAAGGTGTAATATAATTTTTGTCATTTTAATGATATATAGAGCATTTCTTGTAGATTTTAAGTTTCAAGTTGAAACTTTATTTAATTTAGAGACGCCCAGTGTAGATTTTGATAATCTTTTAAGTGTGTACTTTCAGCAAGTTAAAATTATTCTGTGCCAGTAGTCATTTATCAAAAATGAATTCACAAGACTTACCAGTTGAAGTTCATTGATGAGAATTGCCTCTTACTGGATCATGTTTCCTCCCCACTCGCCAGGAGCTCTCCAGAGGGGCAGGGACGCGGTCACGGTCTTGTATCATTGTGTGCAGAGCGTTCTTGCGCTTCCTGCCACTGTTTCACAAAAGTGGTTGCAGGAACACATCATGGGTCTAATTTTGTAAATCAATAGACCTCGTATTTTTTTTTTTTTTCGGAGAGCATGCGAGCATTTCATGTCCCAGTGACCGTACTCAAGTTTCTTCGCTTCTACTTTCTTTTTCACTTCTTAGATTTTTTTTCCAAGTCTGAGTGTCGTTTAGCGAGGAACTACCATCCGTTGAATCGTTCTACGAGATAGTGAGCAATAAGACGAGGGGCTCATTACAGATTCGATTGGTGTGCAGGTTCTACAAGTACGGCATCAAGTCGTCGTGGCTGAAGATCCATCGCATCATCAACCACCGCACGCTGCGTGACGGCATCACCCAGTACCTGGTCAAGTGGAGGGACCTGGCCTACGACCAGGCCACGTGGGAGGACGAGGATGAGGACATCGAGGGCCTCAAGACCGCTGTGGAGTACTACCAGGACCTCAGGCAGTCCTGCAATGCAGACGCAGGTCCGTCAGATGGTCCTCTAATGGGTTACTTTATGCTTTGTAATCGTACTTTTGAAGTTAACGAGGGCTCGTGGAATTTCTTGAATAAACGAGGAAGTAGCTGTACTTCCATACTTATGAGTTCATTGACATATTTCTTAGGTTTACAAGTTTTTTGGATTGTATGACTAAAGAGGAAAACTTATGACACTGGTAAGAGATGATTAATTCATAAATGAAGTGTATTGAGAATTGTTGATTGCTGGAGCTTGTATGACAGTTCTGCTTTATGCCAACGCTAGAAAAAAATGTGGTTCTTTTATGATAGGCCTACAGTACAAAACCTTGTTTTCCTCAGCCATACTAGGCCTTCGGGACTCCTATTTTTCATACCCACTTCATTTCTTTCCATTATCATGCCTTCTTCGCTGATTAGTCTATCTGTTCTTCCCCTTCTCTCTCTCAACATGCTGTTACTATGTGCAGGAATCTTGTGTGGAAACGCATCTGTACGTAGATTCCACGTTTCACGAAGTCCATACTAAAATAGTTTCTACTTTTTGCTGTCTTGAGATCGCATTCTATATAACAAGAGAACTTCAAATTTACTAATAAAAAAAGAATGAAACCTTGTCATCTCACCGCGATGTTTCGTCTCCTTGGTGTTGTCCTTGTCCCCTGCCCTGGCCATGCAAGTCTTGGGCTCATTCTAGTTTTGTGCTCAGTAAATGTCCCAAGTTTTCAATTTCTAATTTCAGGAGCTAACCTAATGAAACGCACGAGGGTGATCTGTCTCAGATTTATAGGTGTTAATTTCATTGAGAATTGGAGAACAGCGCGTAAATGAACAATGCGCTCGAGAGGAGTTCTCAGAGACGTGTAGTGGAGCGAGGCATCACGAGGTGCAAAGGAAAACCAGCTGAGGAAAGTAGGGGGATGGTTGTTCTTTTGGACGCCTCTACCATTGGAAAGCGTCCACTCTGTTGTGACTAACACCAAAGCTGTGTAGTAATGTCATTATTTGTTTAATAATAATATCTTTGTGTGAGTGTGTGTGGATGAAGTGGCGAAGGCACATCTGGAACTGAGAATGCACCAGCTTTTTCTAGGAAAAATAGATCCGTCAAAAATTGAAGTAATGCAAGTTTAGGTTAACGAACGTGTAGCCAGAATAAAAAGACGACGTAAAGATTGCTAGAGTGTGCACTGAAGACGGAAACCTCCTGAGAGTGTGGAGAAGTACTTGTAGATGTTGTATCTTCATACCATTCTAGGAACAAACATTTTGGCAGCTTTCTCTCTTTTGTGATGTGTGTGCGAAAGAAACTGAGAGCAGCCAACTCGAAGCAGGAGAGGCCAATTGGCGAGAGCGGCCGTGCCCTGCTGAGTGCGCTCGCAAGGAGCTCTGACTTATATGAGCGCCACTCCGTTTTGAGGCCGTGTTGTTGTAGCTGTTGTACGAATGGAAGATGACTCCGTGCATGCGGAGTGATGAGGGACTGTGGATCTTGGGAGAATTCTTGTTAGTTCATTCGTCTGGAATAATGCAAGTTCCGAGCTTTGGTAATTCAAATTTCTCAATGTTATAATTGTGCAATACTTGCTAGATACGAGTTCTTGAAGTTTTTGGGTAGGATTATGCCTATTTTAATTGTGCTCTGCACTACGTGTCGGAGTTGATTACCTGGTCAAAGAACATTCTTGGTTTGCTGCTGTACCTGTCGCTGTAAGCAAGCCAACAGTTCTGAGATCAACTCATTTGTAGCAACGCAGACCGCTAGCCAGGTCAACTTAATCATTCTCATTGGAATACTGTTCGGATTTTGGACGTAAGAAAAGTTTTATAAACATCAGTTTTTTCTCACTCGTGGTCTGTTAATTTGTATTCTAAAATTATTATTGAAAAGCATGTTATTTTTATTGCCCAGGTTCTCGCAGCGTCAAAAAAGGCAAAAAGAAAAGTAAGAGTCGGTGTCGTGAGCTGGGAGAGGAGGAGCGTGAGCCGTCATCCCCACGGCGCTACACTCCTCCTCCCGACAAGCCCACCACCAACCTCAACAAGAAGTGGGAGGTCCAGCCTGAGTACATCGATGCCACGGGCCTGTCCCTGCATCCTTACCAGCTGGAGGGCGTCAACTGGCTGAGGTAGTGGAGCGTGGCTGCAGAACAAACCTGTGTTGCTCAAGCACATTGATGCTGCCGGATTGTATCTAAGGGCAGTTTTTATTGACATTTTACGGCGTTTCTTCAGGCTAAAACTAAGCTAAAAAAGTCCTATAAACCTGTTCTCATGATGCAGGACTTATAATGCAGATACTCTTACTTTGGCTGGCTGAAGTAGCGGTAGCGTAACGTACCCTAGGTCCTTCATCGGCCGCAGCAGGTATTCATAAACTGACGTTTCCGGCTCGGGCCGGTGCCAGGCGGAGCAACCAGGTCACACTCTGAATCGCTTAGAAAAATATGTTCTATTGAGGCACGAAATGGTTCCTATTTTTCTGCGAAGAGGAAGAGTGTCACCTGGACCATCCTCCATCCTCACCCTCCTTACGGGGCATGGTCAATACTAAATAGGTCACGAGGTATGCTGAAACTAATAGGTTGCTGGATATGAAGTTCAGAATGATAAATTTTGTATTGAAGAAAATACGTATCACCATGTGGCAATGTTTTCAATGTTAAACTTTGTTGAAATTCAATTCTTTCGTATGTTTTTGGGTGCTCTTCCACTTTTTTAAAATAAAGTTTTCTGTCGTAAGTTTACAAACTAACTAGGTACACCACTGTCATCCGGCAGTTAAATATAAATTCAACGGACGAATTTCCCGCTTTCTAACGTGTACAAGGAAGTCTACATTTGAAAGTGAGCAGTGTGCAAAAATGAATTTCTCGGTGGAAACCATTCCTTCATCCATTTTTGGGTTAGGTGGCGCTACTACGATGGTGTGAGTTACGTCAGCACGAGTGAAGGGAGTTTGCGCGCCGCGGATACTCCATTAAGTGGGGTTGTGTGGCTGACGAGGCTCTACTTGGGGTTTCAGGGCGCACGTGGTACACTGGATGGGCTTTGTTGAGAGGCTGAAGGCCTCCAGCGCGGGGAAGATTCTGTTGCCAATTCCTGTCAATCTTTGTTTCTCTTCAATATTTACAGTCATTAAATACGGCGGCGTTGTTTAGGGTCATCGATGGTCTATGCCGACATTGTTGCCATAGATGACCATGTTTGATAAATTTCCAAGCCCACATATTGTTTGCTCGGATCAGGTATTCCTGGGGCCAAGGAACGGACACCATCCTCGCCGACGAGATGGGGCTGGGCAAAACTATCCAGACCATCACCTTCCTGTATTCCTTGTACAAAGAAGGGCACTCCAAAGGACCTTTTCTTGTGTCTGTTCCCCTTTCTACCATCATCAACTGGGAGAGAGGTTAGTAGAATAAATATACGTATATATAGTTTTTTCGTTTTTGAAACCTGTGTTACAACTATATCTATTTTTTTCTCTAGACATACATTGATGATGAACCAATACTTTATGCGTATATCGTTCATTATTATTTTCCTGAAACGACGAGCGTTGTGCTTATTTACCAGCACTCCTGCAATTTACGCGCCTCATTCTCCAGAGTTTGAGGCTTGGGCTCCGGATTTCTACGTCGTGACTTACGTGGGCGACCGCGAATCGCGCATCATGATCCGCGAGCACGAGCTGTCATTCGACGAGGGGGCGGTGAGGGGCGGGGCCAAGGCGTCGCGTATCCGCACTACGAACATCAAGTTCCACGTGCTGCTCACCTCCTACGAGATGATCTCCATGGACCAGGCCTGCCTCGGCTCCCTCGAGTGGGCGTGCCTCGTAGTCGATGAAGCTCATCGGCTTAAAAATAGCCAGTCCAAAGTGAGTGCGTCGGAATAACGCTCGGATTTTCGAGTGCTAATTTTGGGTAACGATTTCGCCATTGTGTGTTGAGTTTGGTTGCTTTTTTCTAGGAAAATTGAATTCCTCACTCTGCATGACTGTTTGGAGTTTTTAAAGCTAGCCATGAAAGTTTTTGCCTCATTATTCGAATTTTCATGATAGTAAAGATTTTGTGTTTTTGAACCTTTGACATAAGTGTTGTAGCTCGGACATATACTGTACAGTGCCACTGGTGCTGCGCGGCGTGGTTGTCGTGGTACCCGTGCCAGCTGGACGGCGTTAGCTGGCTGCTGGCGGTTGAAATCTGAACTTGTTGTGTTCTAATTGTGTAGGTACTTCTGAGTGATAATTACCACGCATCTTTTCTCACACGTTCAAATTACAATTAATGAGAAATACCACTGTTACGACACGATCACTCGAGGTCTAATGCCCAATGTCGAAACGCTTGTAACCTTGGTATTACTACTACTTCTGCTGCTACTACTACTTCTGCTGCTACTACTACTACTTCTCCTCTAATTCCGAGTGCAGATTATATTACAAGCAATGAGAGAATAAGTTACAGAGCATCGTCATGTTCATGCAATTTATTTTGACCCGTGCAGTTCTTCCGCGTGCTGAACCTGTACAACATCCGGTACAAGCTGCTGCTGACGGGCACCCCGCTGCAGAACAACCTGGAGGAGCTCTTCCATCTGCTCAACTTCCTGGCGCCCTACAAGTTCTCAGACCTGAGCTCGTTCCAGAACGAGTTCGAGGACATCGCCAAAGAGGACCAGATCACCAAACTGCACGACATGCTCGGGCCCCACATGCTGCGCCGGCTCAAGGCCGACGTCTTGCAGGTCTCTATTTCCTCCCTCTTGTCTCTTGGAACCCTCGAGTTGTCCCAGTACTCTGTTAGGACTCGCGGCTGTTGTCCCAGTTCTCTTTTAGGACTCGCGGCTGTTGTCCCAGTTCTCTTTTAGGACTCGCGGCTGTTGTCCCAGTTCTCTTTTAGGACTCGCGGCTGTTGTCCCAGTTCTCTGTTAGGACTCGCGGCTGTTGTCCCAGTTCTCCGTTAGGACTCACGGCTGTTGTCCCAGTTCTCCGTTAGGACTCACGGCTGTTGTCCCAGTTCTCCGTTAGGACTCACGGCTTGTGCTCTCACGTGTTCGGTCTTGCCACAATTTCAGAAAGGAAACTTTACTTGTGTAAATTTTTTGTACAAGATCAGTTACCTGGACAAGATGAGTATGGTGTCACGTTGAGTTCGTGTTAAGTTTCATTATTGATTTTGACTACTTACTTTCTGCCTATTTTGACGTTTGTTCT
Organism: Orchestia grillus; assembly: GCA_014899125.1. Taxonomy (NCBI): domain Eukaryota; kingdom Metazoa; phylum Arthropoda; class Malacostraca; order Amphipoda; family Talitridae; genus Orchestia; species Orchestia grillus. Next base: position 6,315 of record VOMN01085675.1, read on the forward strand.
CGCATCACAATTCTTAAATTTTGAATCTGCGACATGTTTGAGTGTCAAAACGAGAAGCTACTTTGAAACTTGCTCTAAATGTGTCTACCTTTGTAAGAAGTTAATCAAACGTGTTACGAACTTGCAGAACATGCCCTCCAAATCCGAGTTCATCATTCGAGTGGAGCTGTCGACGATGCAGAAGAAGTACTACAAGTACATCCTGACGCGCAACTTCGACGCGCTGAACTCGCGTGGCGGTGGCCAGCAAGTGTCTCTGCTCAACATCGTCATGGACCTGAAGAAGTGCTGCAACCACCCTTACCTGTTCCCAGCCGCTGCTGAGGAAGCCGCCAAGATGCCCAACGGCATGTACGAGGTGTCTGCCCTCACCAAGGCTTCCGGCAAGTTCCTGCTCCTCGACTCCATGCTCAAGAGGCTCAAGCGAGACGGCCACCGAGTGCTCATCTTCTCTCAGATGACCAAAATGTTGGACATCCTCGAAGATTTCCTCGAGGGCTACGGCTACAAGTACGAGAGGATCGACGGGGGCATCACCGGCTCACAGAGACAGGAGTCAATTGACAGGTTTGCCCTTACCAATTTGAGTAGTGTTTGGTGCGAGACAGAATGCTGGTATTCCATTTCAAGCTGAAGAAATATTAGGTTACCTCATTGATGGGCAGGCTTTCGAGACTTCTATCGTTAGAACCCACTTTACTTCCAATTTTTACTCCTTTAATATCTCTTATTTTTCTTCATTCTTCACTTGCCGTTTCGATGTGCAACGGATTATGTGCGTAAATTCCCCGCTCCCTAAAGTCTACGCTAAATGGGCTCTCACTTTAGCTCTCTCTAGAACAATTTCATGTTGAATGGGACCCTCAAACTAGCTAGCAATTTATTTCAAACTTATTCCAGTGGGTTTGTTATTTCTTAGAATAATATTCGCACTTTCTATCATACTGTCTATGCTTTTCTAATTAAAGATTTGCTTGCACTTCGATGTTTTTAAAAATTTTGGAGAGATGAATTTTCATTTCATATCTTATTTACTTTTCAATCTTTACCATATTTGAGATGCATTGGTATTTACTAATTATGCTTCAAATTTTGCCTTTTCTTGCATTTTACCAGTATTTGTTACGATTTAAATATCACTTTGACTGATGCCATCTTAGAGAAGGGAAATATTCATTACGTGAGAGTATTCATAAACATGTCCTCCATTCGTTCTTTATTTTCAGTTCTGGTAAATTGTATCAAATTTTCGACTCGTAAAGTATCACTAATACTTCATAAATACTCTAAATGTTATTATTTTTGTGATGTGGCTCAGGTTCAACGCTCCAAACGCGCAGCAATTTGTGTTCCTGCTGTCGACGCGTGCGGGCGGCCTGGGCATCAACCTGGCCACTGCCGACACCGTCATCATTTACGACTCGGACTGGAATCCCCACAACGACATCCAGGCCTTCTCTCGCGCCCATCGTATCGGGCAAACCAACAAGGTTGGCGCTCCCAATGCCTTGCGCAGCTAGAGCTTTTTGCGTTTTTAAAACCATTGTTGTTGTCTTGGCTTGGTTACCTGTCTTCGGTATAATGCCAATTTCAGTTTTAGGTTTTTGAGTGAGATAATTCGAATTATCAATCATTCGATGAGTGATGAATACGAGTAGCTGTAATTATCTTGTATCCATTGATGTCAGAAGTTCAGAAACGAAAAATGAAAACTTCAGTATCTCGCAAAATATCAGCTCATTTTTTCTGCAATGATCCCTGTTTGCAAACGAACGATACCCAAAATATGCTGAAAAAAGGAAGAAAAGAAACTTACGTACGAGTGTATAATACTAGATTTTTTCATGGTGTGGATACTCGGGGACGATTGCAGAGAAAAGGTTGTTAGATTTGTTAATAATTGCGACGCGTTAGACGATACTGTGGCGTGGGTCTGTGTGGTCTGAGAGCAGGAAATGCGACGGACAGATGTGCGTAGTGAGCAAGCCGATGACGGCCATAGAGTGCTGGGTGTTGGTGGAGCATTGGGCAGGTGGGGAGAAGGAGCGAACAGCCTCTTGTTGAGGTGGTCAAGTAGGAAGGAGCGCTGAAGGTAGACGAAGGCGTGGTCCGACTGGACGAGAAGCGGGCTAGAGAAAAGAGACATGCGTATAGAGAACACAGGAGTGGCGTGTGCCCTAGCATCAGGACACAGGAGAATGCGTGCCTACCTATAGGTTGTTTGGCGCCCGCCCGTTTAGAGAAAATCTCGTACAATACTTGGTCGAGAAGTATCGGTCGCGAGATGGCAATACGCGCTGCTGCGTGGGAGAACCAGTGGGAGCTGCAGGGCCCTGTAGCTGAGGGTCATAGTTTCAACCTCGACTCTAAATAAGGCGACATATCCGACTGGTTCTTGTCCTCTCGAGGTAGCATTGACTCGTCACTGTCCCTGGACCTGAACAGAGTTGAGGCTCATTATTGTTATCTTTTGATTATGTGCGCTTTGGGTACACCTGACGTTCATTTGACGAGCCTCTAACCGGCCGGCAGGTGATGATCTACCGGTTTGTGACGCGCAACTCTGTGGAGGAGCGCGTCACGCAGGTCGCCAAGAGGAAGATGATGCTCACGCATCTCGTCGTGCGCCCAGGCATGGGCGGCAAAAATTCCGCCAACTTTTCAAAGCAGGAACTCGACGACATCCTCAAGTGAGTTATGCCTGCGCTGTTATCCTCGTTGAATGTTCCATCCTGAGACTGGTGTACACTGTCTCGCTTACTGTGGACGGTTTTGAAAAATTGACGTTTTCGTTGTCAAGAGAATCAGTCACTTCAACTCTCCTGTCATTGAAAGCGCGAAGTTACCAAAGTTGTACAAAAATAACTCGTTATTCTATTATTTCGTACCTATGAACATTAATGTTTTTCTAAGGCTCTTCTGAAAGCTTTAAGCCTTTTCAATTGATTTTGAGTTTCTTCAATTGCCTGTCTCCTCTCAGTTGCTTTCAAAGGTATATGTAGACGGCCCTGTGTTTCATTAGGTTCGGAACTGAAGAGCTGTTCAAAGAAGAGGAGGGCAAGGAAGACGAAGAAATTCACTATGACGAGAAGGCGGTAGAGGAGCTGCTGGACCGCTCCAGGGAGGGCATAGAACAGAAGGAGAACTGGGCCAACGAATACCTGAGCTCCTTCAAGGTGGCCTCTTACGTCACCAAGGAAGGAGAAGACGTAAGTTTGGCTTTTTTCTACACGTCTAATTAATTTTCTTTTGAGTAAATTTTTCATGAAAATTGAAGAAACTTCCCCGACATGAAATTTTATCTCAGATTTTAAATGTAAGCTCTGTTTCTGAATGACTCAAAAGCAGTAAAAAAATCTTAGTTCCTATGAAGCTTCGTTTCTGATATCACTGGACTCGTCTGCACAAGGACAACACACTACGGTGTTATGTGTTGGGCGTGCGTGGCAATGAGGTGTCCTGTTGCTTGGCCGCAGGAGGAGCAGGAGGACGTGGAGGTGCTGAAGCAGGAGGCCGAGACCACCGACAACCAGTACTGGGAGCGCCTGCTGCGTCACCACTACGAGCAGCAGCAGGAGGACCTGGCCCGCACCCTCGGCAAGGGCAAGCGCATCAGGAAGCAGGTAATGGCCCCCTCACTCCTGAATGGCGGCACTCTTCTTTAAAATAATAGGAATTGTGAACTCTGGATGTGTGTTAATTTAAGTAAGCTTACCATTTGGCCAGCATCCATCAGCTCCAGTTAATTTTGGGTGGCGTGGGAGCGTCTACGGCGCCGGTGTATAGTGCAGGGTGCGAGAATTGGAGGTGCGTCGTGGTTGTGTGCTGAGCGCCTCCGTCGGTGGTCGATGAATTTCTCTTGATAAAGACCGAGTTCAGGTGCCAGGGCGGGTTGCTGTGCAAGAGAGTTAAAGCCAATTTCAGCCAAGCTGATTTCTCAAATGACGTGTGGTTAAAAAAAAGTTGTACTCCCTTTTCGGGTTAAATAGACTGCAGATAGTGCTACTGTAAAAATGCACTCGGAAGTACATCAGTTTTCACATTGATTAATACTACGGAAACAAGAATTGCACTGACGCCTCTAAATGATTTAGAGAAATCAATGAACAGAAAAGGCTCATATTTGTTGCGTTTCGTTTATGATAGTAAGATGTGTTGTAAGCTCGGTACCTATGAGGCAGAAATAGAGGATGAGCGTGTCGGTAACGCTGCAAGGGTCCCGTCAAGGTGCTTATGAGGCAGCCACGGGGGGCGGTATTCAAGTTCTGAGATGTACGCCAAGCTTGGGTCATTCTGTGATCGACGGCGCGTTAGCTGGGGTATCGATGACTTTTCTTTTCTTGTCGAGACTTTTAATTATACTTTTATTTTACGCCTTTATTTGACATCTTTGTTTCACCTGCTTATTAGTCCAGACCTAGTTTGGTTCATTTGAAATGGTATTAATAAATTGAATGAACCTTCAATCTCGGAACCTAATAAGCTGTAAAATTCATTACAATATCCAATATCAATCGGTAACAATCTAACTGCGGTACATTCGCGACTGTTGGCACCTGGTGCATGGCTGGGAGCACAGCGCTGTTCACTGTGTCAACTCGATGCAGTCAGTTGAGTTGAGCTAAGCCGAGTCTCTACGAACGCTGATGCTGCAAAACACTGTTCTAACCAACGCCCCGTCATAATCGCTCTCGCTAAACCTGCGGGTGTGGGAAATGGAGCAGCTTCTCCTTCGTGTGCAGGCTTCACTGTTGAAACCGTTACCCCCTTTCTCGATTCAGAGCAAATAAACTGCGGCTAAACTGCGCTCTTCTTTCGCCTAGCATTTGTTCGGAGGAGGAATGAAAAAATACTAATGAGAAAAAACCTTTTTTACGCAGTCGGACTCAATTTATTTTTGTGTCCAGACGGCACAAATATTTTGAAAATTTATCTAAGCTTGTATGCACCGCGTTTCCACTTCTTTTATAGCCATTTTTGCGTGCGATAGAAGTATAAATTTAGTTTCTATTATTCAACACTGATGCTGTGTTTCCCTCTAATAATTGTCGAATTGTAAGGGGCTCACCATTACCAGTGGCATAATTATTACCAGTGGCATAAATTCGCCGTTTTTATCGTGACGAGTGCGCACTTTCGTCTACTTCATTTATTCGGTTTCGAAACAGTTGAACTCCAAGTGGAATTTAATTCTTCGCTTTTTGTACTCGAGTTTCACTTGCTGGAGCGCTAGAAGTATGGACGCTCGTGCGTCATTTTCGATGTTTCCTTTTAGGTGAACTACAACGACGCCGCGGAGGGGCGCGAAGACGCCAACTGGCAGGCGGGCGAGCAGGGCTCTGACTACAACTCGGACTTCTCCCTGCCCTCTGACAACGACAATGACGAGGAATTCGATGAGAAGAATGAAGGTATTTTGGGGTCGCGTTTGGTTCCTATCACCGCTGTGTCACGAGTGGCTTATTCCCTTTGTTAAGCAGCAGTACTGCAATTGCACAATCATTTCCGTCAGGTATTTTTGTTCCTATGACTCGTTATTTGGTCGCCTCTACTTATCGCACATGTTCGTGTTGCGTACGATCAGGAGGGGGAGCCGCTGCAGGCCCACCAACTATTGTCAGACATTTTAAATTTTAAACTTTCATCCCCTTTATTATACCTGTTTCTCATATTTTTCACTGCAAATATTATGTCGGAGGTATTCCGATTAACATTGATATCTTAATATAAAAATCTTATGAGTAACGCGTGCATAGAAAATCCTCGAGGATGCGACACAAACCCACATTTATGGTGCAAGGCTCAATGCATGGATGAGGACTCGTAGCCTCGAGTGCCATCTTCTTGTTCCCGTTAGCGAGCTCCAGTTCAGGAGCGCGACTCCTGAACTCAGTGGTGTGGTCATCCTAAATGAAACTTAATTCAAGTTTCTCGACCACAACTGAGGAGTGTGCATGATGTTCATACATTGGTGTATTCTGCCTCTTGGGTAACAGTTGTGAGAAGTGGTGCCGTATGGCGTCTTCGTTCTATAAATGGCCGTGTCGGACCCGTGTGGAGTATGGGGCGCGTAAGTGACGAGCGTGACACAGCAGCGTGTGGGGACTAATGTGTGCACGCTGCCGCAGGTGACGGCAGTCGGCGCTCGAAGAGGCGAGGGGAGCGTTCGGACCGTGACCGTCCTCTGCCGCCCCTCCTGGCGCGGGTCGGAGGCAACATCGAGGTGCAGTAATCTGGCCACCTTCATGGCACGCTAACTAATGTGTCAACGTTTCTCTTCAAGTCCTTACTCAATGTTGTAGCAGAAGAAAATTCTATTCCAGATTGCTGACTCAAAATTTAGCAGACTTTTTGTTTAAACTGAAGTGCCGTTATAGTAAAAAGAGGCCATTGAAATGAAGCCATATCTGATCAGTATGTCTGCATAATATGAGAGGGAGGTATGTTATGTTGCTCGTCGCTTTACCCTGTTTTTGTGCTCTTCAATGTGTCCGTAGCTCTGACTAAGGGAAACTCATCAAGCCAGACTGTTGAATCGGGGAAGGTTTCGTTTACTGTTGAAATAATGTTGTTTCATCCCTTCGCCTTACTGAGACCAATGTGCTCTGTATCTGTTTTGATGCAGTTTTATCGCATTTATTCTAGTTTTTCTTAAGCTCCTAGTAATTATCCCTCTGAATTCTTTAGGTTGCAATTATTTAAAAATTTTATTGTACAATGGTATCCATTACTTCTGAGTATTATAAAACGTGGAAGTTTCCGAAGCTTGTAATTAACCATCTTGATAAATTGCTATTGAAAAGGACATCTTTTATTGAATTTCGAGTGCAAGTTAATTTCTCACTGCACCATTAGGGATTTTGGAAGTTGCTGCATTTGTGCAGAGTTTGACTCTTCATAGTTCAGTGATGATTTCGCGTGGCTAGCCCAGTCATGTAATGTCTCGCGTGGCTAGCCCAGTCATGTAATGTCTCGCGTGGCTAGCCCAGTCATGTAATGTCTCGCGTGGCTAGCTCAGTCATGTAATGTCTCGCGTGGCTAGCTCAGTCAGGTAATGTAAGAACTCTCCAGCACAGCCCACTCGTGACGCCAGTACCTCGGTGCCCTTGCTGCCCTTCCTTCATGTACGATGCATATGGTGTGTCTCCTTGCAATGTTCCTCATGCTGCCAGTTTTTTGTGCGTATTTTTTGAGGTTGTGATGACTATTGTAGCTCATGGAATACCGCGTTTCGTTATTTATGGGATTTTTTTGCTCACAGGTTCTCGGTTTCAACGCTCGTCAGCGCAAGGCTTTCCTGAACGCCGTCATGCGCTACGGCATGCCCCCGCAAGAGGCCTTCAACTCTCAGTGGTGCGGAAATGTTTTCCAGAGTATATTCTAGTGTACCTCTGCTGCTCGTACTTTTAAGTTACTCGCTCGGATGTTAGGTCTTTCAGTTATGAGTAACGTTCATCAGGCAAAATACCTTGACGAGCTTGCAGACACGAAGCAGTTGCGTTTCAGGGATAGTGTCAAGAATGCATGGAAACGAGGTCAGAAAGCAATGTTCAGTTCTAATCGTCGTCAATATTATGAGAAACCAGTATATGGTTTTGCTAGCCAGTAAATTTTGTTCCGCTCTATCTGTTGTATAGTAACGGTGGATGCCTCTTTGACTGCAGCTTATCACAATGTGGCACTAAATAACTACGTGTTCGAGTTGTGATGGCTGGAAATAATTGTTGAACCCTTAAGATAGCAGAGCTAACCATCTCTTGAAATCTTTTGCTAGCGTACGGTAGTATCACCGATTGGTATCGAAATCAGACGGGAGGTAGTTTTTAGTATGAATGTAGTGAATGAAATATTTTATAGATTTATAACGAGGAATAACAATACAGTTATGTATAAAATCATGAAGTTATAAACGTATAACACCTAAAAGAGGTAGCTACATCATGCCAAACCTAATTTTTGAAAGGAGAAAATATTGAAGAAGTTGCTCTGATGAGGTAGCTACCTACCATTGCAGAGAGTTTAATTTTAGATAAAAGCCTGTTCTCGCTTAACTATTGTACGAAGCTTGTAGAAGTTGAGTGTGACCGCCACAGCCACTTGGTGCAGGTTGGTGCGTGACCTGCGCGGCAAGAGTGAGAAGTGCTTCCGCGCGTACACGTCGCTGTTCATGCGGCACCTCTGTGAGCCGGGCAACGACAATGCCGAGACCTTCGCTGACGGTGTGCCCAGGGAGGGCCTCAGCAGGCAGCACGTCCTCACTCGCATTGGCGTCATGTCGCTCATCAGGAAGAAGGTAGGTGCTGTGTGGCGGTCACTGACGTCATGTCTCGCTCATCAGGAAGAAGGTAGGTGCTGTGTGGCGGCCGCTGACGTCATGTCGCTCATCAGGACTTATTGATGGAAGGATAACTACATATTTATTAATAATTACAAGTAAATAATGGTAGCGCTGAGTGTGGTAGCAAAAGTACACAGACGTTTCTGCTGGTTTACGCAATGTGAGAACGCGCTGAGCGACTTTTATATGTTTGCATGACTTCTGCACGTCCGCGTGACTTCTGTACGATTGCGTGACTTCTGTACGATCGCGTGACTTCTGCACGTTCGCGTGACTTCTGTACGATCGCGTGACTTCTGCACGTTCGCGTGACTTCTGCACGTTCGCGTGACTTCTGCAAAGTTAAGTTCAAGTCCCTTATGAACACAAAATAGGTAAAAGGGTTGTTCAGGTTTGTTTACCCTATGCTCCTGGGACCAGCGACGCCAGGGGAGTACTGTTAGGGTACCTCAGCTCTAGCTAGGTTCCGAGACTCCTACCTTCCGTGGCCACTTGTGCCTCTTTCCATTATCATGGATTTTTCGCTGACTTATTTCATACTTGCTTCCTCTTTCTTAACTTTGTGTTTCTTTGTGTTGGGAATCGTGTGTGGGAACACACCTGTGCATAGATCCCACGTTTGCTCAAGTCTACCCTAAATGGTTCCTTGTTTTGACTGTCTTGAAATAGCATTCCATGCGGCCTGGAGCTGTAAACTAACTCGTCTAATCGGTGTGCTGTGCATGCCCCCCTTGAGTCCTGGGCGTGCAGACAGTTTTCCGAGCTGTTCACAATTTACCAGCTTGGATGACCCAAGAAAGCATTGAGTTGAGACTGAGGTATCCCTGCAGGACCCAATGGTTAACTTAATGCATAATTAATGATGTCTTACTATTTCGTTTATTCGAAGACACAATTTCCTAAAGTGTGTTTCGTTGCATCGCTTGGCCTTTATCATTCATTTTCGCTAACTTTTAGTACTTTTTCTGATTCTCAGGCTTGCGAGTTTGAAGAAATCAACGGCCAGTATTCAATGCCAGAAGCTCTGACCAAACCCCCCGAGATTCCAGCCGATATGAAGAGCGCCGCCACTTCTGGCACAGGTATGCGCAACTGGAAAGTTCAGCTCCACGAAATTTGAACTACCAACGTTTTCGAGCTCAAGTCTTTTCTGATGAATTTTAATTAATTTGCCATCCTTTATTAAATGAAAGCTTATCAACTTCCATGTATTGTCAGGTTATGTATCATCTATTATATTGTGTGCGTAGACGAATATTCACAGCCGCTGATATTGATGTCTGCATGTCCGTTGCCATCTGTGCACTGTACGGCAGCTTTGAGAGGCCCTGAGAGCCGAGGTTGCTTAATGATTTTGAGAGTATAAGCTTTTTTCAATCAACATCAATATTATGTGATAACGTACGTGATCAGGTTTGCCTAAGGATTATGTTGATCATTGATGTCATTTTTATTTCACGCTATTTAGTGCTGTATGAAGTTTTTCTTATTTGTCCTTCTGTTGATGACAGCAACTCCCTCGACGACTGCATCACCAGCTCCGTCAGTTAAGGAAGAAGATAAAGAAAAGGAGAAGAAGGACGATGAAAAGAAATCTGAGGAGGACAAGAAAGATGTACAAGACAAAGAGAAAGAAGGAAATGAAAATAATGACGAAGCCTCCACCAAAGACGACGCTAAGGCTACTGAAGAGCCACAAAGCAAGGAAAATGCTGAAGAAGAAAAGGTAAAGTCTGACTGTGCTTTAGCGCATCTGGTCCTTCGTGTGTCGTGTGTATGTGTGGTAGCTAGTTAACTGCTTGCATCGAGTTCAACGTTAGGGTTGATATTTCTCTGGAGTAAGGATTGGGAGTGATGCGCTAAATATTAGAGTGAGCATTCATAAGTCTTCTACATTTTAAGGATGAATTAAAGATGAGGTTTAACACTTCAAAAGTGTTAACAAAATGTTTTCAAGAGCAGAATTATCAGTGTGTGGAATGTTTTACAGGAGACCGCTAATGATGCGGAGAAGAAGGAGAGCGAAAAAACCAGCAAAGATGACCGTAAGGACTCAGGCTCTGAGCAAAAGACCGAGTCCGCTGATGAGAAGATGGAAGTCGACAAGAAGCCTGAGGAAGCAGATGCAGAAGCTTCCAAGAAGGACGAAGAGGTGAAAACTTGTTCGCTTCTATTTCATTGTAGAATAGCATTCACACTCTCGAGATTTTGTTTCATCCGTTTCAGAGCTTCAGGGTGTTTTCCTAATATAATTTACGATTCAATTTCATTGCCACCTGTATTCAGTTCTTAGGGTTGAGTTGAAATTGTATTATATTATAACTTTTTCAATTTTTATTGTGCTCAATTTTGAAATTCGTTTATTCGTTCTTCATTGAATAAACATTCTTATTCTTAACAGGAGAAAACTCCGGAACAAGCTGTGAAGGCAAAGACCGAGGAAAAAGAAACGAAGGACGAAAATAAAGATGGAGACAAAGCTGAGAGTTCAGAAGGGGAAAAGAAAGCTATGGTTGAAGAAGAAGCATCGACAGACAAGGAGAAGAACGAAGCAACAGATGATAAAGAAGTCAAAGAGGAAAAGAAAGAAATTAAGTCCGAGGAAAAGAAAGACGATGACACCAAAGAAAAGAAAGATGAGAAGCGGGAAATCATTCCTGTGTCGAAGAGGAAGTTCATGTTCAACATCGCAGACGGAGGCTTCACTGAGCTGCACACGCTGTGGCAGAACGAGGAGCGAGCTGCCGTGCCTGGCCGCGAGTACGAGATCTGGCACCGCAGGTACGACTGGCAGGCATATGGGCGCTCAGGCACTCCCTGCAGGTTTGCGCTCAGTGCTGTCTTTCATCGAGATTCATTTCTGTACGATTGATGATCAAGTTTTAACGAGTTTCTACTGAAAGGGGAGTCAACCGTAGCGAATGATATTTTAACTAACTTTTTTGTGTGGTGACATTTAGTAATGACCCTTGTGTTTCCACTCCTGTTCAACTTGCTGCAATAACTTACATATTTTGCCCAAACTTCTTACCTAAAGTCGCATTAAGGAATTGTTTTCTGCGTAGACGTTATATAGAGTGTGACCCGAATCTCGCGTGAATCACGTCATCACAGCGACAAGCGTTCTGTGTAAGTTATACTATTTTAGTATTGCACGCCACCTGCATGAGCACAAGCCTAAATATAGACTGTGTTTAAAAATGTAGTACCGGAGGCGCCGTCTCTTGCAGACACGACTACTGGCTGCTGGCAGGCATCGTCTGCCACGGGTATGGGCGGTGGCAGGACATCCAGAATGACCTTCGGTTCGCTATCATCAACGAGCCTTTCAAAATGGACGTGGGCAAGGGCAACTTCCTTGAGATCAAGAACAAGTTCCTGGCCCGCAGGTTCAAGGTACAAATATATGTGAATAACTGTTTCCTGAATGCTTTCATATGAGTGTCAATATTAACTAAATTTACCTTTCCCCATGAATCGAGGGTACTCTCGTAAGAAAAAACAAACAATTGAGGCCTCTGCATAAGACAGCTTTTCAGCCCCTCACTCAGACAGAAGCAAAAGACGCGTCATCCGACTACTGGTGATGGAAGGATCTCGGATGTTTGTGAATGACATATCCTAAAAACGTAACCATATTCATACGTTGATTGGTTTTGGCATGAATATTTTTTGTGATTTCAATTTTTATCGCGGTGCGAGCCGTGGTATGTTCCCAACAACTGAACGAAACACCCCGGACGCCCGGTTCCAGCCGCTAGGCTAAAAGCGTTAATTGATCGGACGTGCTCGCACAATAAAATGTATGACAGGGTTTAATACATAAAACACCATTTGTGTACGTCAGCTCCGCTGCGGACGTCGGGGGCTATTTTTAAATGAGCGAATTCGAGACAGGGTTTTTCGTTTCGTATTATTTCAGTTTCTCAACTGCACACATTTTTTTTACTTTTTCTATGCTGAAAATGTATTGCATTTGAAATTTTTGATGCTTTCACCGCATGCCTCCGTGTCTGTTGGCGTAAGGAAATGAGTAATTTTACACTTTAAAGCTCAAATTGAGGAAACATCAAGTAGAGCCTGTTGTTGCATGTGCAGCGTAAAGATTATTACCCTTTCAATTTAGATGTCTACCATCATTGTAATCAATATAGATGACATTTAATGAGTAATCACTTAAGTGAAGTAAAATTATCTTTTTTTCTGTGAAGCTGGGCATTTCTCACGATTGACTTATTGATTAATTTGCTTCAAAACTTGCCTGTTAGTGAAAATCTTCACTTTGTAATGGTTAGCTTCACTTGCTCCAGTGTCTTAGAAAGTGAACGTATTTTCAGCTACTGGAGCAGGCATTGGTGATAGAAGAGCAGCTGCGTCGCGCTGCCTTCCTAAGTCTGCAGCAGGACCAGAACCACCCTGCATGTGCCCTCAACGCTCGCTTCGCTGAGGTCGAGTGCCTCGCGGAGTCGCACCAGCAGCTCAGCAAAGAGAGCCTCGCTGGCAACAAGCCCGCCACGGCAGTCCTCAACAAGGTGAACCTCCCTCCCATCTCGTTTCTTTTTAGGACTTCAGCTGGCTCTTATTTTTCCCCTCAGCGCTCTTGACGTACTCTTCAACCTCGCGACCGACCTCATATGAAATAACATATTATATCATGCTGATAAAAAAATATAGGTATTAAGACCTCTGACTTTCCTGGACGCAAGGAAAATTTGCTTTTGTGAATTTCACGAATTTTCGAATCCTCGTAAAATGATTGGGTGTCGAAACTTTAACACTAGTAAACATAAATTCTTTTACCAAAGAAAAATACTCAGCGCAAATTTTCCTTATTTGGTGCTGTATTGTAATTTCCGAGGTTTGAACGATTTCGTCCTGCGGTAACGAAGAAATTATTGCTCTTGAACACTGCATTTGGTCTTTAATAGTGGCTCGATCATCTTGTTCGTTATTGTTGCTGGAGTGCAATAGTGGCTCGATCATCTTGTTCGTTATTGTTGCTGAAATCAATTAACGTAAAATTGATTAGTGCTCTTGTCTAATAATGGCTATGTTCACCTGTTGGAAAATATAATCATTCACATCTTTCACACAGTGCAACTTTTCAGCGTAATTTCAGGAGCTCAAGACCTTCTTCATTTAACTTCGATGTACAGAACTGAGAACTCGTACTGCGTATGGAGACTGAAAGCTTCTCTAACAATTCTTATTACGTCCGCTTTCTCTTGTGAACTAGGTGTATGATACGCAGGAAATGGACTAGAGTCCATTAGCTCGAGTTGTAGTGTCGTAGAAGCAGGTGGGAAAAGAATACAAGACTATTCACTAGAAATTCATGTTCTTTATGATTTTTTCAGCAATTGTTGAGTACGATAGTTTGTCAAATCTTATCTACTGATACTGAATAAATTCGAGAAATAAGTTGAAGTAAAGAATAAATTATGAACTAAAGTAGTTTTACCAGATTATTATCATTTGTTCCTTTTAATAAGCCATCTTTTTTTAATAGTAATTCTGCTCTAGGATGTGTCTGTCAAGAGCCCGCTCAGCGGGGACCTTTTTAATGAAGACCGAGATCGTAGAAGCGTAGAGCTTTTCCATAATGACTTCGAAAATAAGAACATAACAAGAGTCTTTGAAACTTTTTTCAAAGCTATTTACTTTCTGTGGGGTGACAATACCAGAACGTACAAAACTATCAGCTGAGCAATGTTAGTGCAGTGTTCGGTTGGATTTGAGATCATTTTACAGAGACGAATGTAGAAATATAGGTGTGGTGACCGCTTCCTTTAAAGGATATCACAGAGCACAATTCGAACGCACGCTAGACGCAGTATTCTCGTGTCTCTTAGTAACGACTTAGAAAAAATGTCTGCCACCACTCCGCAGGTGACATAAACCTTGACGTTTTCGTTGATGTTTCCTTCATTGCCTCTTGTGATTGTTACGAGTGCCGTAACGAATCTCCTGTGCAATCGGGGCTTAGTCCTATTTACTGACTCGCACACCAGCCGATTTTATTTATGTTTGAATGGCGCTGTTCTGATCAGGTTTTGAACCAACTGGAGGAGTTGCTCTCAGACATGAAGAGTGACGTGACGCGGCTGCCAGCGTCCCTCGCACGCATCCCTCCCGTCGCCCAGCGGCTGCAGATGAGCGAGCGCTCCATTCTGTCACGACTCGCCTCTGGAGCTACAGCGACCGACAAAAACGTGCCTGGTTAGTTCAGTTCTTACATCGTAAGATGTGACACCTATGTTTCATTTCACACTGCGCGCTACTAGCTCGACGCTTTTCGTTCGTAGACGTACAACAAACACTGCTGTAATTTTTGCGGTGCCTCAACCTTTTCGAAACTGGCTGTCAAGGTACACTATTTTGGCAATAATTGATAAGTTGCGATCAAGGCTTACACATCGGACAAGGTTGAGTGTATGAAGTGATTTTCACATGGATATTCACTGACCGACTGAAATACAAAACTGTTGAATAAGTCTTCGGATTTGCGAGGCTTTGGCGAAAGGCTTAACTCGAAAATTGCCTTTTTCTAAAAAACTAAAGTTACCTTTGCTCAGTCATCAACTCAAGTTGAAGGTAGACCTCTGTTAATTTAATTTTAGGTAAACGTCTCTTTTTATTCACCTACTGTCTTGACTCGAGCGCGGATAGAAGCAAGCGGTGGTTAACCTTTTTTATGTTTTATAGTTTTCTCATTTTACTCTAAACTTTTCATTTTATCAGAAAGCTTATACTCTTCTGCTGAGTTGTAATCCAATATACGAAACAAGTACAAAGTTTTAAATTGTTGAATAATTTTCATATTTATGTGATGAATTTAGTAGGGAAACGCGTTGTAATAATCAGAATTCCTTTATTTTAAAGAATAGCAAAGATACGAGATGATTTATATGAGATCAGTGAAGTTTTGAAGTTGGTCTTACTGTATGTTATACTCGTTTAAGCTGGTCATTTTGAGACTTCGTGTGTTCCTTTTGTCCGTTTTTCACATTACTTGCTATGATGTTATTTAGATTTATATTATAAAATTTGTCCTTTCATAGCATCAGCCTTCTAGCTGAGATTTTCGAAGATTTTAACATTCATATTCATCCACTTTATAACTATTATCAAGTATCTTCTGAACATAAGCAAGAAAATATCTAAGAAATATGACATTTATGCTCAGGGTTGCGGAGTCGGAAGTCCGACTCCTAGGATTCCAAGAATTCTGATTTTAACTTATGGAATTCCAAAATATCACTCATTTATTACAAGAGCTATTATATTTATGAATTTATAAGTCATTCACGGTGTTGAGTGCAGATTGCTAGCTGTTGTGAATTGTAGTTTCCATAATTTACTTTTCTAATACTTTGAAAAACATCGATAAAAACGGTTTGAATAAGTAGGGAAAATAAGTTTGAGCTAAAGTGAATAGAATCCATAAGCCAATATTAAATATAATTTCTCATAATTAACTTGCATTACTAATGCTGTTTACTGATTGTATGTACTACGTTTTTATCTATCTTTTGAGATGTTTGCTGGGCTTCGTGGACTAGAATTGGATGAAGATTCCAAGGGCAAACTTATTCTATTGCTGTTGTTTTTCTTTCGTTGGTTCGGTCATTTCCCTTTCCTGCCTCACTGACATGCAGTAATTGGCTTTCAGTAGTTGATCAAAGACATAAAAGGGTTAATAATGTTAGTCAAATAAGGGCCCATGAATGTTAGCTTGTGTAGCAGGTAATGATAGACAGAAAGCATGGTAAAAAGTAACTTAATTGGACGTAGGGAGTCAGTCATATAAAAATCCAACTCCTTCCAAAAATAACGACTTTGCTACCCTGTGTACGGTAGAAAACTATAAATTTATACAGTTTATTTAAAAAATGAAATGTTATTGAAATTTTATTGATAATTTATACAATGGGTAGAATATTATAATTTAGCGGTCTTGTAGACTTCAATACTTTCAGGTGTGATCTTGAAATCGAAATGTGATATCAATATCCACTGTCCAGGTATCGGTCTGTTTGTCTAGCAATGCGACTCTTGGGTGCATCTACTCCTGGTTTGCATTTGGTATAAAATCTTGGCGAAATACTGTGACAAATGTGTTACGGGTTGCTGCTGAGCATTCATTGCAATTTCTCTCGTGTGCAATTTGATTTAGTAAATGACAGTTCAGTAACTGCCCCTATATTTTATGGGAGCATTATGCAACTTTCCCTGATAGGCAGTGGCAGTTCTTGTACATGCACTTTTTCGACGCCATCTCTCGAAACGCCGTAAACTATTTTAGTTTTTGTTCGCAGTTACTATCCCAAATTGAAGTATTTCACCTCACTCTACTGTGCTTCATGATAGGTGTGAACGTTTCAGGTGCGTCGTCCAACCCATTCCCTAGTCCGTACACAGCCACGGGCCAGTTGCCAGGTTTGGGGAACACCAGCTTTGGGAACTTCCGCCCGCAGTACACGCTGCCTGGCAACAACAGCGCATCTCCTGCGAGTAAGTCTCGTGTTCGCTATCTGTAGCTTTTCAAAATATTTTCATCTTTCGTTGCGCCATAAGTATTGATATTCATGGTATACCCGAGGATTTAAATTCAAGACAGGAGAGACTTCTTTGTCCTGCACTACCCGCTGATTACTCATTATAAATTTAACCGCTCTGCTTCAACCCTTTAGCGCTGATCTTTATATTTAACTTATATCTATTTGTTGTTATACTTATTTTTGAGTGTATCATAATCATAGTGTACCCTGAGTTGACAGTAAAAAATATTTGACTTTAAGATTGAATTTAAACGGGCTCTAAAAGTTTCAAAGGGTTATTTGGTAGGTAAAACTTAATTTAGCAACTTGAAAAGTAATGCTTCACTCGAACCATTGAAATCAAGGTTGTTATTCAGCGCACCTTTGTTGAACATGATTGCATCACTATCAGTTGGATAACAAAATTTAATCATTGGCCTGGTGGAGTATTGTACCTGTCACACAGCTTGGCAATCTAATTGCAGATCGTCAAAGTTTTCTTCCTTTCGTTTTTGATGTTCTTGAGAATAATTTGTTACACTAGCTAGGCTAGCCAACTGATGACTGCCAAAAACGTTTTAAGTTATTCTAAATAAAACATAACCGTGACATACATCACTTCTAAGAACACTCCTTTTTTTCGACAGGTAACCGTCAACCTTCTCAAACGCCAGAGAAAAATCTTGTCGTTTTGGAGTAAAACACCAATGCGAATGTGTACAAAACAGACTGCTGCATTCTATAAATTAAGACTTAATTTCTCTTCACACTTCAATAGTAAGAACGGCGACACCTTATTAAGCAGCGGTATGCCCTCGGTTGGGGAATAGAGGACACACCGATGCTGTGAGGTAGACTGCATTAAGAAGCTCTCTCCAGGCCCAGCACGAGCAATGGTTTAATAGACGCTAAGATCTCTATCCGTAGAACGTTTAGTGTACCTGATGGTATTCAATAAAATGGTTGAACATAAATTTTTATTTTATTGCAGAAATACTTAACAATCGTTGAAGCGTGCATTATACTGGCGCTGAAGGTGTATCCATGGACGGAAGGTGTTTCAGAGCTAAATCTTGGGCTCGATTGGTATTACCTGAAAATTAGAAACTGTTAGAAATAAAATCTTTGTAGCATAAATTTGCATTTCCGTATTTAGTTCCTCTAGTATAATTGCTTCACGGAGCTGGCGAACAATTAACGCTCCTTCATTTTTATATTCATAATAGACATATTTGTCGCCATGCATTTATACATGTGATAGAGCTCACGTGGTAATATCTCTCATGTAAATTGGGAATGTTTGAAAAATTTTACGGTGCAAACTAAAGTCTAATATGTTCTAAATAGCGTATTATTTATCGTTAACACATATCTAGATTTGATCAGGTAGAAAATTGCTAGTGATACGGCAGTGCAGAAGGCTGAACACGAGTCATTGGACAAGTGAGATATTTTTTACCTACGATTGAGTATAACGTCTAGGATAAAAAACGGTGAGAGTAAAATAGATTTTCCAATGGTATTTAATGTAGACCCAACACTTACTGGAAAGCATATGAACAGTTATCTTCTTCACAAAAATATACATGGATTAGTCAGGTGTAAAACCTCTAATTGAGATTTGCATGACTACCATCTTGAAATTACGTATGGAAGTCATGTTAAAATTTGGATCGAGATTCTAAATTTGTTCCCATTACAGTGCAAAGATGGCATATTGTAACCTAAATTCTTTTACACATACGATAAACTTCAAAATTATAACAAAACTCGTCTCTGTTGCAAATTGTACTAAGTGAAAACATAAAACAATAAAAATTGTTGTTTACGAAAAAATGTCAAATGCAGGTGTGGATTACATTCTGGAAGAGAAAATTAGGTCCAGGTGTGGAAGAGAAAATTATGTCCACAGATCTATTCTTTCAGCTTGCTCTTACCTTGTTTCAAATGTAGGTAAATTGCCACCATGACGACACGCGGTGGTACCTTTTCAAAACTATTCCACACCTGAAAAACAATGGAACTTTATATCAAATAATATAATCGACAACAAACGACGAAGAGTGTAGATTACTATGAACACAAATTTACTTTTTTAACTTGAAGACAGCGTCACGTAGTGTCGCTCTATATATTCGTATCTGCTTTGAAACGAAATCTAAAGGAGCTTGCATATTATACACAGATGATAATTACGACCGAATCGTACATTAAACTGGTTTACTATTGTATTAATTATGTAGAAGGATTCAATAATGATTGGAGAATATTTTTGAAAATGTCAA
>VOMN01085676.1:0-10550 GCA_014899125.1 Orchestia grillus
GAGAGTCTTTCAACTATTCGCTCTTATAGATAGATAGATATAGATTATGCATGTTCATTCGCTTTTGCTGAAAGAGCTCCTGTTTTTCAAGATATTATGCAGGATAATGGCTCAATTTGAAAGCAGGAAATGGTTCCCTCGAGGCTATGTCAAAACTTTGGAGGCCTTCACACAGCCCTGAGAGCGAGTCCTCCGTCCAAGTGAGCTCCGGTAGAGCGGCTGGCAGAGTATTTAGAAACCTCAAGTATAGACAATTGAGTGAAATGTATCTACGTCTACTCGAAGAATGCGTTGACTCTTTAGGAAAGCTCTTCAGCTTTCAGTATTCCAACGTACGAACTGATTTCAAATCGAGGAATACGTGGTGACGAATGTGACAAGATTTTGCCATGCAGGTGAACTCTCGAATAATAATATGAGTTTAATTTCGTTTTTTAGCAATACTGAAGTTTAAATTTTTCTAATAAAACGAAAATTTTGATTTATTAAATCAAATCTTTTCAAGCAAATCACATTGATCATCGAAATTGAACATCAGCTAACTTTGGAGTCGGCCATCAAAATATCTAATTTTATAATAGAAATTCTCTCTCTCTCTCTCTCTCTCTCTCTCTCTCTCTCTCTCTCTTTCTGTCTCTCTACTTCTGGACCCTGAACAATTTTAATCTCAAGTGTTCCTGATTATGAAATTTACTGACATGTTCTACGCAGGTCGTTGAAGCTTCATTAAATTATATTTCAAATTTTTAATTTTCTTTCACCTTCATTTCCCATGTGCAAGACATAGTAAGACAATTAACAGCACAATGCCACACAGGTGGTCTCGTCAAAGGTCGAAAATATCTCTCAGTGTCATATTTTCGTCAAATTCTGATTCAAACTTCCTTTCTAGAGTTTTTTGGTCCGTGGAAATTCAAATGAGGGGTTCTGGCGCCGTATAATACCACTGCGACGGCCCTAATTCCTGTCATCTGAGCGACTCTCCCGCGAAGGCGACACTGTTTGGAGACGGCAGGTGCGGCAGCGGCGGGCTGCCCCGCCAAAAAACGCCAATCGGGTCACGACTTAGAATATGACACTCGAACTCACTACAAATCGTTGTCACATGTCGCGTTATGATTACTTGCAACCTCTTTTGGCGAGGAAGTGCTTGCCAAATTCGGTGTCACGGAAAATTGTTCTGAAAATCGTGCACCAGTCCATGTATCAGACCTGACGGATTGTTGCACGGTGTTTCATAGAAGAAAATCAAACTAATGACTTGATTTAAAATGTTCCGAAACTATACCGTTCTTCTTATGGTGTTCGGTAACTTTTTGCGATTAGTTTACGATCTGAAACTGCAGTCGTTCATGCTTCTATTTCGTACATTCGGCGCTTTATAAATTGTAAATTCACTAAAGACATTAATGTAAGAATCCTAAAGTACTATTGACTCTGCCATTGAACTGTCATTTCATGGGTCAAGCAATGCCTGTCACTCGTCTAAAGTTTATCAAAATGTATAAATTTGTTAACTTATTTTATTTGTTCTGAACCTTGGTCATCATACTGTGATAAAAATTAATGATATTTATCTCGTTGTCTTCCATCGTGCAAGCTACTATTGCTTGAATTGCTTTATTTTTGTACATTTTTTAGCAAACATTAAGTTTTCTTGAAATTATTTAACAATTCTCCTCACACTTGACCAACTTCTACATAATCTAAAATCATCTGTTGCTCTCAAGGACCCAATATCATAAGAATGAATCCTATATCATAGGAATGAATCCAGAAGACATGACTGGAATTCGAGCAGGAGTAAAATTTTAAAAAACATTTTCTGTCTTGAGGCCATAGTTTTATCAACCCATAACAACTCGAGAGCTATGATCTGAATTCTAGTCTTTATTCAAGATTCGTACGCAAAATAGTGATATGTACTTGCAAACTCTGCGTAAATTTATAAAGAAATTGAACTTCGTCCCGAAGATTGCTGAGAAAATCACCCACAACGCCACTCACTTCTGAATCGTCGACATGTGTTTTTTCGTAGGTAACCATTGAATTTCCCCCAACGCCCCTCCTCGAAATTTGAATTCAAATTGTTATCGTCGGTACGATACAGCTTCCAGCCCTAATTATGTTGTAATTAACACTCGTAGACCCCAAGAATGAAGTAAGTGCCCGAAGTTTCGCGTGCAATTCCTGGAATGCACGATATAAAGATGCTGGGTCTAAAATAGACTCCGTTATTAACATCATTAGCGGCAAGAATGGCGGGTAAATATGATGAGGAGGGGATGTGGAGATCGAGTCTGAGATCTGAAGTGATCCATTAAGAGTAATGCGCGAGGACCAGACCTCCTATAGGAGCGAACTAATATTTTACCGACAATTTGAAATTTTAACGACGCAATTCCGAAGCCATTATGTGTATCATAATATCGATGCACTCTTGTTCCTCATGATCTCTATGACTATAGCAACTCGCTTGATTTATGAGGCCTCCGGTGCTGTGAAATTTAATTCTACAACAGAAAACATGAGATCACTATCGTAACCAATTTTAAAAGTGAAAAAAGATTGAATGAAAGCTTACCATTAGGCGTTTACTTTTTTGCATCGACAGGGATTTTCGTTACCAAGTTTAAAAATAACTTCGTTTAGCAACCGAGTTGGTTATGATTTAAAACATTTGTTTCGAGGATTAAGTATAACCTGCCATCCTGTGTTGAATGAAATGGTGGTCACAATTTCGTGAAATAGTATCTACTGCGCATGTTCAATAGATGATAGTCTATGTCCAACACGCCATTCTTCGCCATTATTTTAGTCATTTTCAAAATATTAATTAATTAATTTAGTAAAACAAAGAACAGATAAAAAAGTGTTATTAATCTTAAAATTCAAGACAACCCGAACGCCAAGATAGAAAAATAATGCTTTAAGAAGTGCTTTGTCAAAGATGCCCTGCTCTGGCGAATTATTTTTTTAAATATTTCTGGTGGGGAAGGCGGCCTCTTCACCCCGTGCGTGGGTCCAGTCTGCTCCCCTAGAAAGGTCCCCAAAAACCCTCCACACGATTAGTCAATGTCTGCAGAAAGTGCCGGAAGATAATCAAATATGGACATCGAAAGCTGACTTGGCTTTCAATTCTGGCCTCAAGTCGGAAGGCCCCCAAATATGGGCATCGAATGCTACCCAAGCAAGGTCATCATTTGATGCCCATATTTGAGCATCTTCCGATGCCGTCTCCAGACTTTGACTGATCGTGTGAAGAGCTCTTTACGCTTCACGATGACAGCCGATACCCTCTCACGGCAAACGAGCGGCACTAAATCTGTTCCAGAAATTACGCTCCCATTATGGTCAGAAGTCCAATAAATTCATGACTAGTATCATGGGAGACCCGCAATTAGAGTCAATGGAAGGCCGTCCACGGAGATAAACTCTGATAACTCTTCGCACCTCAAACAAGTTAATTTGCTTCGACTCTCCTCCTCAACAAGTCCATTAAAATGTTCTCCTGACGCACGGGAGGACGGGCCAGGCCAATCAAGTCAGGGCCTTCGCCAGGAATTCTCAAGCTAGAGCCGACGTCACTTACGCGTCACCGCAAAATTCAAGCGATTTAGACAATTTGTTAAGACGAATAGCGCTCGGGCTCAGTGAGTACGAGAGAATCTCTTAACTTTCCAGATGTATCAAAATTAGTTATGCGACTGTGGGTCTGTGCGAATCTCCATAATTACATATGGAGCAACGTGTGCTGACGCATGCAAATGAAGCCTAATGCAATATTTAGAGGCCACGTTATTGAGGACTTTTTATTAGAGACGAGTGGCCGATACTTTGAGTCTTCATGTTTTAAACCATGAGACTCCTTTTTTTTAACTATAATTGTGACAAATGAAACAGCTTCTTTTGTTAACAATGAAACATCCGTATTTGTGGGAACAGCTTCCTTTATAAAAAATAAAGCACCCACATTTATGGGAACAGCTCCTTCTGTAAACAATAAAGCCCCAACATTTATGGAAACAGCTGCCCAATGTAAACAATAAAGCCCCAACATTTATGGGAACAGCTGCTTATGTAAACAATAAAGCACCCACATTTATGGGAACATCTACTTCTTTAAACAATAAAGCACCCACATTTATGGGAACATCTATGTACTTCTTTAAACAATTAAGCACCCACATTTATGGTAACAGCCACTTCTGTAAGTAATGGGCCCCGCCTGGTCAGTGGAGCCACAGGCGTTGCCACCAATGGGCGATCCATTAATGCGCTAATCTGCTGTTTTAATATTCATTAAGCTTTTATATGTTGATTCGAAGCGTCTGTTGAAAGATACTCACGAAAAGACCGACCCGTCGTTATGTAACGAGGAAAGTACGGCAGCTTTCAGTGAGATGTCAGTTTTCGAGAGAGCAACTCTCACTAGTGTACTTAAATTCACTTCATTCGAATCAGATCAGGCATCAGAGAAATTCACGCTGCCCGAATAATGAGTCTCGTTAATGCCAATGTTCGAATATGACACTTCATAACATGATGGAGTGTCCAGCGTGAAGAATATTACACTCACTAACACGATGGAGTGTGCAGCGTGTAGAGTATGACATTTCATAACATGATGGAGTATGCAGCGTGTAGAAGCAAACGTGTTTTTTTCATTAGAATTTGTTACTGATGTTAAATTTATGTTCATCAAATCATAAATCAATGCGTAACTCGAAACCTCTTCATTCCGCTTCACATTACGATAAAGATACTTCCACGATACTGTGCAGTCATTCTTTGCAAAGAACATATATGAATTAAATGAATTAATTTTAAGGCCAATTTAAACTAGAATGAATTAGAAAATCAGGTTCAGATTCCTCAGACCAAGGGGTAAAAACGTGAATTACAAGCATGGAGATAAGGAGTTTTTCACTTCAATGATCTGCCAAAAATATTTTGCTGCAATAAATTAAAGCCTGCCGCTAGATTTCAAGAAATGAAAGTCAAGAAATGAAACCTCATGAATATGGAAATGGGTGAACAGTAACGTGCAGTTCATAGAAGCAAGGTTCTCATCTCTTCGAGGTGCCAGAAAGTTTCGTGTACCAAATAATCAATTGAGAATATGCGAGCCCAGGCCGAGTGTGCGGGCTTATTCTCCCTGAAAAAACATGAAAACGTTTCAATATTCTTTCGATATTTTTAAATTTATCGTTTTCGGAGAATGAGACTTCGGAAACCATTTTCTTTTACCATTTGTTCACAGAAACTCTTTCTCGTCTCTTGTTTCTTGTCTCTGTTCTCTCCGATGGTCACACACGCAAGTCGTTAATTTTTTCTCCAACGAATAACGAAGGATGTGGCAATACCAAGAAGGACTTCGTCCTTTCGACCGAGTAAAACCTGCAGCACTAAACGCCTCCCACACTGCATCTCACTTCGCTCTAACGTCAGTTTTTGCGTTCCACTTTGCGGGTGCGGCGTCTGAAATTGCCGCCCAAGGAGCGCCACCTGCAACTCCTGGAGCCGCGCTGCGTAAATTTATTTAAAAAGATTATTGAAGAAGTAAAATTCAAAAATTAATTTATTATACATGTTGTTGGAATTTAGTAATTTTGCTTTTGTTTTCACTCCCGTCTTGAGAAAAACTCGCCAATACTTAATGTGCTTGATAATAGTCAGAGTTCATAGGACACTCTTCATGAAGAATTCAATCAATTCAGTTCAATCATGAAGAAACAGCTAATCCTCAATCCGGAAATATTGACTTCATTAATGACAAAGAATTCAAGCGCGATTCATGATACTGCAGAAATTGTTATTACATTTGTTGATGGAAGTTGTTCTCCCCAGAGTAAACTCTACAGTGCTACTTTTATTTTATTTTATTTTACGACACGCAAGGAAATTCGCTGCTGTGCTTTACATGCCACCAATTTCATTCATTATCTTGTAGATAACATACTCCTCGAGTGCACCATTTAGGAATAGCTCACAGCTCAGTAATTTCATTCATTGTCTTGTAGATAACATACTCCTCGTGTGCACCATTAAGGAATAGCTCATGGCTCAGCAATTTCATTCATTGTCTTGTAGATAACATACTCCTCATGTCCACGATTTAGGAATAGCGCATAGCTCAGCATTTAAAGAGGCCTCTTCTTAAACACAAGCTCGGCATGAATTCGGAGACCAAGTCTCCTTCGTGTTTAGGCCTAAGAACAGGGTAAACGGAGTGTCATATCGGCCGTAAAACTGCTCGGCCGACCGTGTCATTGCTGATCACAATGATGATGAAAAGTCGGCCGCAAGGGATAAAGATTGATCACTTCATCGTCTTAATTCAAGGTGAAACATTCGATGGAAAATTTTCGAATACGCAATGAAGATAACTATGTAATCATTTCATATTTTTCTTGAATTTTATGATTTTGTCTAAGTATGCTAGAATTCACTGTTTTATATGATAATTGCAATGATTCTTCAATGACAGATTGGCTTACATATACTTTAAAACTTAAACTTTCCTTGAAATAACGCAATTGACGCACTAGGCAACGAGAGAAGAGAAAACCATGTGCTGTATACGTCTGTTTAAAATAATCCAAGTTCCAGTAAAAAAATCATTTTATATCGTAAAATTTTACACAAATCAAGCAGGTATGATCAATTTGAGCGAAAATAATTTACATAAGGTCAGTAACAGTAATTTCAATGTTGAAAAATTAGTATAAGTGAAAGAGGAGAGACGTCTTTCAAAGGAAAATATACAACTTGTTGGTAATTTGGAATACCCATAAAATTACTGCTTTTTTAATCGAGTTTAGAAATTTATCGAATTTACCGATAACTTCAATTATGACTAAATAATGAAGTGGAAGGCAACTCTGGGAGTAGGACAGAACACATGCAGGTCTCTTTCCGCAATTTCACTCCCACTGCAGTTTGACTCCCACTGCATTTTGATTCCCACTTCAATATGACCCCCACTGCAATTTGACTACTGCAATTTGACTCTCACCGTAATTTGACTCCCCCTGCATTTTAACTCCCTCTGCAATTTGACTCCCACTGCAACTAGACTCCCACCGCGCTCGTCCAGTGATAGATAGTGCAGGCAGTCCATGAGCTCTCACAGCACGGAGAGCATAGGGAATTATTGTGATATATTACAATATTGCGGAATATTATGTCATGAAATATTACATCACGAATCACATACATCACTGAGATCCGTAGAATACAAGGGATTCATAGTTCTTCAGGAAAAGAGATTCTCAGTAAAGAGATTTAAAAAAAATTATTATGTACAACCGATCGGGTTATTTTTTAAATAAAAAAATTAAGGATTTTGTAAACATCTCTCGATGCCTGCTAAATAATATTTTATCTTTATAGAACTTGACCGCATTTGCCCCAGACTTCGATATTTTATCACCTGAGATCAGAGGGCGTAGCAAACGTGCCCGTAACAAAACCATGTTTCGGATAGCGCAAGTCCACCGACTTGGCCCTCAAATCGTGAGGAGTTTTACTTTTTTCGGCTATATTTTTCAAATTTTTATGTATTCATTTGTGTGAAGCATGTTGGTTTTGTATAGTTTTTGAGTCTGCTCTTTTTTGAATATTGTTTGGTATTTTCTGCAATCAAAAAGAATGAACAAAGACACTCGTAACTATACCTCTCACTGGAAGAGCGAAATTTACTTCTCATGAGCAGTAAATTATTATGAAATGACTCTAAGTTAATATTATTCCGGAATTATGATCATCATTCAGTAACAACTGAATTTCTCCCACTGCATAAATATTACATCAAGAAATTTGTTGCTTTTGGACAACACTCTATATCGTCAGGGAACATAAAATTTCACTCGGTTAATTATACAACACAGCACCTATTTTGACACTCAACTCCTCTCCTAGACAGTACTTCCAAATACTTACTACCACAACTTTTTCAAATCACTGCCTTTATAATTTCATTCGACTCACTTACTATTATTTCTTCACCTACTTGGAGAGCACAGGTACTCACCTTCTTAATATACTTCCAACTTCTACGAGTAGTACCCACCTGCAATACCTGCGAACTCCCTCACCTAGCCATCGTTAATCCATCTATTATTTGCTAGCAACTTATTTCTCATCTACAACTCACCTACCAACTGCCCCCCCCTACCTATTCTAATAACTATAAAAATATCTACACAGCCTTGAAGGAGATAATTCAATGCCATCGCATTAAAGCTCAAATATTTGAGAACTGCTGGAGTAGAAGAGCTGCGAGAGCAAAATATAAATTTATTTTTTTTTATTTCACGCACTCCTTAACGGATAAGGCTACTTTTCATTCTTTGCTGACTCTGTAGTACCTTGAATTTTGTTTCATGCCCGATTGTTCATTCTGGTCACCAGTTTATGCGGAGTCATTTACTGAATATCGCTATAGATAATACAATCGACTGAACTATTTGAAGCAGCAATGAACGTGTTTCATTGTTAGATTGTGAACTGCAAACAGGCAAATTTACATTTAGCATTGCAAACAACGATAGCAAATGAATGCTGGAAGTACCTCTTGTTATGTGCCAAAGTTGCTCATCTACCTCAATAAATTTCGTCGGAGAGAAGATGTTTAGCACTCTGTTTGAGTGATACGTCCTGGATGGATTCATCGAGTATAATCCCAGTACAATCCCATGTACCTGACAATAATCCTGATGCAATCCCCTGTCTCTAAAAATTATCATTACAGTACCAGTCCTAGTGAATGTGTCTGGGTGTGTAAGTAAAAACTGTTCTCATACATCACGCTAATAATTCTTCGAAGAATTTTATTCTCCTAACACTGGAGTAAGTTAATTCAAAATACAGCAACGATAATGAACGCACAAGTTCACCGTGAATAATTAATTATGTGCCTGGAGATCAACACCGTCTGGAGCAGTCGCTCCTAACGCGTTATTGAGGAGAGAACACGAGGCCCCTGCCAACGCGCTCGTCTCCTGGCCATTAGACCGCCGTCTTTCTACACCTCTATATTAGCCCGGACAAGCGCTGCTCCGCTGGAGACTGTAGTAAAATGCTAATGAATCTGATTTTACGCTTTAAAGCGGGGAAAAATGGCTCACATTAGTCTGGATTTGATGAAAAAAGAGACGAATTCGTCACCATCAGAGATGGTGAACACTTTAAAACATTTTTTTAGCGCAACTGTAAGCATATCTGCCCATGCTAATCAATTTATGTTTGACAGCTAAACCAAATCGAACATACGTGCTGAACTAATTTTGCATCATGCGTCGATGTCGTGTGATAATGAAATTTTTTCTTTAACACTGTGAGTTTAATTTATGTTATGAAAATCATTCACCAACGATGCGAGGTAATTGCTCAAACTTATTTATTCTTTAAGCAATTGATGCCATGGGCGATCAAATTTTACTGTTATGAACTGATTTTCAAGAGACTTCTGAAAATTTGTTCCATGTGGTACTTTCCTTCAGTCAGGCACCGCCAGAGTATTATGTGCGTCTTCGAGTTTCTTTGTAAAAAGCTCGGATCACGCGGGTGTGCCGCCTCATTGAGAATGTCGAGTTTGAGATCCTTTTCCTGAAGGAAGCACCCCATCTTGGACCGTGCCTGGGACGTCCCGAGCAGACGACAAGCAGGACACAAGTACACCACGGATTGTTCTTGAAATTGAGGTAGCAATTTAAGAATCAGTCCTTTTTTACTTGGCAGGTTGAGCTGCTGCCTCGCAAAAAACTACCGAGTCTGGTAACACTCCTTCCTGGATTGCCCCTATGGAATGAAACTCTTCATTTTCTTGGAGAAGGAAGGAAACCCACGGCTGCGATTCCGAGTGCTATGAGTTACTTGGACTGACACAACGCAAGTATGTGCAGAGCGTTTGAACATAGTGAAGTACTTGTTCTCTCAAGTTCTTTTCTCGAAAAAGTTTGAAAATTTTAACACAATCCTAGCTCTAAAGTTTTACCCTAAAAGAAATAATACCATGTATAGTATAATGAAAAATTCTAAGGATTTTCGTCGATGAACTTTAAAAATGACAGTAACTCATACTAAAAAGAATATGTCCCGTACTCTCAACACATTTAAAACCCAGGTCGAAAAATGAGCGCTTAACGCCCCTGATTTCGAAAACATCAAGCAAAGTTGCAGCAGCTAATTTTTTCAATGATTTGATACATGTTCATCGAAAATATTTTTATAGGCTGCATTTAACACTCAATTTTTGTTCTCAAAGGTTAACAACTCAAGTCATACTAAATCATAATCACTATCTGTACTCTAACATTGAAGAGGCTATTCTCATTTTCTCTGTCTTTTGACGCTTCAAAATAGCATTTAATACAGGATCCTTCAACCCAAATTTAATCACTATGAAATAAGAGGAACTCCTCATCAGTTGTTTACTTCTTATCTCTTAAACCTTAAATAATTCGTTGCAATCGGAGACACAAAATCAGATAAGCTGAATATAACCCACCGGGTGCCCCAAGGCTAAGTATTGAGACCCTACTGTT
>VOMN01085678.1:0-21591 GCA_014899125.1 Orchestia grillus
ATATAGGTCAAAATTCGAGAATTTTCACCCAGACCCCCCCCTTAAGATATTTCGCCCTCGCCCCGGCCAAACTCCGTGACCGTGAGGCTAGCTGAGCTCAGGTGTTCCTGTTCCTGAGCGATGTTTCTGACCGTAAACAAAAGACTCCAGACAATGGTAAGTATCGGCATCCTCTCATGCTCTCGCAACTCCCATCAAGCACGTCCACACATTCCTGTCTAACACCCCACCGTCGAGTTGAACTCTGTATATAAATCTGCTTGTCAACTAACTCATGAAAAAATAGATAATACTGGAATCACTGAGAAGTAATGAGGAAAATTGGCATACAATTTTGCGTATATCTGTAGAAGCACAGTGTTCTTGAATAGCGACGAAAATCAACGGGATGACGACAAATGAGCTTGCGTTGTTCACAGCTCAGTTCTGGACATTTCTGTACTTCCGCGCTGCCGCATTGTGGCATTACGAGCTGCACTCCAGTATTTATTCCAGGCACAATCGTGAGTGTAGAACGGACGTTTCTGACTAGTGACGAAAACTAATTCCATCATCGATGAATTTTTCTTCTTAATGTTTAGCGTATATAATCATAGTCGCAGAACATTTATTAATGAGGAAATTCTAACTGTAGTCTCATATCTCATTAGAATTTTTAGTCCCACATCATTTCCAAAAAGTCTACGTGAAGACTGTTTGCATAGATAAGACAGCTGAAAAGATTATAAACACCAATTCTCTCTTCTGTTTATTTATGTTCAACCAGAAACATCTCGCGGAGATCGCGAAGGGAACTTTCTGCAAAGAAACCGAACTCAACAAATTCGTCCAGAATTAAAATTTACAGAGAGGTAATACAGGTTACATCGTGCATCCAAAATGGTTACAGGAGTGATAACATTCGATATGATGAAGAGTCCAACGATGGATAGTACTGCACATAAATATGAACAAATAACAACAAATGGAATATTTATTACGTAAAGCAACATTATAACTACCGGAAAACGAAGATGCCTTGGCATCGTCACTAGCAAAACCAACCCTTCAGAAGAATAACCCTAAAATGCCGAAAATATTGCTTACGGAATGGCGTTGCTTTTTAGAAAGCAAGACCTCTAGATGCAAGGATGTCTCGTGCAAAATCGCTACGTTACAAATACTCCGACGATAGCGATGGTATTGCGAAAATTTTAGCGAGCACGTACATCTTTTCTAGGAATGTGCTCTAGCAAGGCCCACTGTCACAATTTCTCTGGTGAACCAGTCGAATCGAGTTCTTTCTTTCAAGTGTCCAGTGGTATAATGGAAGGCACTCTGACACCCCAGCTTGATGTCAAAGTACAAATCCTGTGACTGTGTAGGATTAGCGTTAGAAAGTCTGAAAACCTCTCACGCTAACATTGCACGCTGATTCTACTTGCTATAGTAACATCATTACATTGAGAACATGAGCGGATTAGAATGTCGCTTGGAAATTTATAAATTTGTCTTGTAGAATACAACATGTTCTACAATCGTTAAAAACCTTATAAACAATATCAGATAAAATTTATTACGAAGTAAGTCTTGCAGTGCGACGAGTGAAAGTGGTAACCCTGGGGAACAAAATTATGTCTTTAATGACCCCAATAAATTGTTATAAAATGGTACCTTGCCTGACAACAAGGCGGATGAAAAACAAAATAAACCGCAGAGGTACATTTGATACATGACGTTGACCATTCGGGGAAAATTTTCCCATAATGAATTGTTCAAAATACGATTCGGAAAAATTAGTTTTAAAGTTCGTAACACATTGAAGTCAAGCGAGCGAGACGGTTACCTTAAGTCTTGATTTAGTGTTCCCTATTAAAATGAGATGTGATGGTGAAAAGAGCAAAAATAAGGGACCGTTTAGTAACGACTACAGAAAACGGAGGATCTATGCACACGGTTTGATTTCATACAGGATTATCCGCGTATAGAAACGCAAGTTAAGAATAAAGAAGGAGAGAAGACAAAGAAGGAACAGCGGAGTAGTTATGAAAATTGAAGGAAAGAAAGAAAGAAATACAGAAGTGTTGAAGGCCTCCTAACCTACATAATACTCCCTCTGCCATGGGGAAGCCGCCAGCCCCATAGCATATTGTAGATAAACCTAACTAACCTAACCCTATTTCCTCTAGCCTGGCCTATGCCTCTTGAGTGGGCCAAGAGAGCAAGTATGCTCACGACACGTAAATTTGTACATTGCTTCAAACCTTAGCTAAGCTAATAAAAGTTCCAAACTAACATCCAACTAAATTCCAACTAAAATCGTGAGTCGCGTTCCGGTGTGGTTCATTGTAAGAATAAGTTCAACGTAAAAGCGTCTGAGCTGAGAAAATTCTTCTTCTATCAGCTGTACGTATCTAAATGTAACGGGGCTACACTCGAGTAATTCTTATTCAATCGCACTTCAAA
Source organism: Orchestia grillus (assembly GCA_014899125.1). NCBI lineage: Eukaryota > Metazoa > Arthropoda > Malacostraca > Amphipoda > Talitridae > Orchestia > Orchestia grillus. The sequence continues at coordinate 2,446 of VOMN01085678.1, forward strand.
AGTTTTCTAAGGTACCTTTCCTAATGTGTTGAGTAATACAGTAATGTTTTTAGCGCAAGACTGACCCCGCTAAGTAATTATCTATGTCCTGGCCTTCCTCTTAGTAGCTACACTGCGTATTTAAAAGTAAATATAATGTATCGTATACACACGACGCTTAATATTACCTATAGGGCGTTAAGAAGTTTTTCAAATAAAAATGATGGAGGCATCCACAAGAAGAACGGTCTCAATATTTTTCATTAATTTCAACCCTTTGCAGCATAGTGTAGCTTTCAAGCAACAATCCATTACGACTTCTATGTTTCAGGGTTTTAAATAATTGTTAATGTATTATTTTAGCCATAAATTGAACTAACATTCACCAAAAACTGACATTTTTACATAAATTTCTTTTTTAACTAGCCACAAAACGTCTAAGCCCGTGTAAGGACTGGTGTTCATGCGAAAATATTTCTTCCGCGAAGCTAAAATGTGCGCCGTGAACGGTTAAAATCCAAACGTTTGAATGACCCTACAGTCACTCAAGACACGAAGGCAACCGCCCAGCGTTTGCCAAGTTCGAAGTCTGACAAGACAAACTTGTGGCTGAATAATTTCGAAAGTTTTTGGTGGAAGCTCGTGAAACAAACGCTCACGCAACATTGGCGTTTGACTGTGAAGTGAACACAGTTTTATCAACAGAAACCTCAGCGAATGGCTGTTCGTTAAGCATGAGAGCCAGGTATTTTCACAATTCATGAATGAATAAAATATATGTTCTACTGCTTGTTGAACTGAAGATTTGAATTATTAATATTGCATCTTGGTGAATATTAAGTTTCAAGAATTTGAAAAAAATGTTATAATAAAAAATGTTCTGATAGTTATAATACGTTAGTTTGAACTAACGGAAGTCTCTTACAACGTCGGCACAGCCTCAGCATGTCTTGGCCAGAAATAATAGTGGTTTTTAACGAGTACTTATAGCGCTTGTCTGAGCAGGGCTTCAGAAGGCAAAGCAAGCACAGTAACTTCTGAAGTATTAGTTTGGTAGCAAATTTCTTATTTTTACTCGTATTCACTCTAATTCACTCTAATCTAGTTCAACTTTTGATCGGTGGCAAATGTTAGAAATATATAAATAAGATTCTCACTCTATTTAGTCTCTGAATGAATTTATGAATTTTATCAACACGCTTTTCAGAAAATAAGCTGTAGAAGTTCTTCCTGCCAAAAACAAAATTTTGACGAAGTTGCTGCTATACTATCCGCTACGTCTACCAACGAAAATGACATTTCCAACACACGAAATAAAAAATGAATATTTTGTGGCTAACTGCACCATTTAGATTTCCGTACTCAACCTGGGTTGGAAATCTTAGCGGAATGGCTAACAGAACTTATCCTCTTAGGAAAATTCCTGCATCTAAGCCGGTTGGCCTTAAATTTTAGCTGCGTCCATCGGTTGAATGGTCGGTCTTTATATCTCGGTTTCACTATCGCAACCGACTGTCGGCAGCAGTGCATCATTTCACAGACGAACTATTTCTTGCCGCAAAGAGTTCACCATACTGCTCTGCTGACTTCTAAGCTTCATGCGAGTACATTCAAATTCCTCAAATAAGAGCAGTTTTGATGAAATCAGTAAAATTAATCTCTTGCGTCTAAAATTTGCAAGATAAGACTAGGTTAGAATATTAGTTGGTGAAAACCTCCCTAACCGCGCGAAATGTGATCCAAAGAGAGTTGAAAGAAAGGATAATTTAGTATGGGTTTCAGAAACGTAGAATCAGAGGTGGGCAGTAGCGCGCTACATGTAGCGGTAGCGGCGCTACAATCTAGTGGGTGTAGCGGTAGCGGTAGCGCCCGCTACATATTTAAGTAGCGATTAGAGGTTTTGCCGCTACAGCGCTACCGCTACATTTTTAGATAAAGCCTTTAGATTTTACTTAATAGTATTAAATATTATTTAAAAACCAGCATGATACATACATAATATAAATTACAGAATAAAACTGTACGAAAGATTTCGGTGTAATGTTGTCAACCTCAGCCTGTTACTAGTGTCAACATGTTAGTTGTTCCAGAGGTGCGCAGTAGCGCGCTACATGTAGCGGTAGCGGCGCTACAATCTAGTGAGTGTAGCGGTAGCGCCCGCTACATTTAGAGCATGTAGCAGTAGCAGTAGCGGCCGCTACATTTCAAAGTAGCGCTGCTCAGCTCTGCGTAGAATCTATCCGTAAGTGTATTCCCACACAAGATTCCCTGCGCAATACAAACAGTAAGATGAGAAGGAAGAGGAAGAAACGATGAGGAATAATCAGGAAAGAAGCCGCGAAAATTGAAAGAAGCAAAGTGGGCATGAAAGATAGATGCCCCGGTGGCCTCGCTAATGCTAAGGTAACCTAACAGTGTCCCCTGGAGATACCAGTACCCATATTGTAGTATAGACAACCCAACTTTGTTGCTTATTGTTTGAAACAGAAACTGGTCTATCCTATGCCACTTGATGGGCTTCAAAATTTGTGAATTATCACAAAATCTAGTTGTTGCTCTCTTATATTTACTTCTATTAAATGAATCAGAAATACATCTTATTGTTTCCAAGTTTTAGCATCATTGTTACAACAAGCATACTTTCACACTTGTCAAAAGTGTTAGGATTAAATCTCACCTACACATTTCTGGATGCAAATACCCGAACCAGCAGTTGCACGCTCTCACATCGGGGTATAGCATCGGGTTATGAAATTTCAGACTCGTTTCGGGATGCTCCGCTTGTACCAGCTGGCACAGTCACACACTCATACTTGGACGAAGAATTCTCTTCACGACTTCTGCACCGCATGAAGTACATTCATTCCCGGGACGGAATACACATATATATAAAATTATAGGGATAACCAAGACTGGATTAAGGCAGGTTTTCGTAGCCATTTTCATGAAGCCACTGGGCTATTGTATCGTAGTTGCTGTCCATCCACGCAATGTTGTCGGACGTCCGTTCGAGGCTCTCCTCGACCGCAAACGGCGCTGGACCGAGCGCCTTCTTGTATTGTTCTTTGAAGTTCATCAGCTAGGGGAGAAATATAATTCAAAATCTGAAGGGAATACTGGTGTGACAACACAGTCGATCTTCAGAGTAGACTTGTATGCAAAACTACGTGGAAATTCCATCCAAATTCCAAGATGTCAGAAATGAAAATGACTAACTTTTGCGAATAAATGGAATTGCTTCTGCAATCAATACGATTTTAAAATGTTGATTTATCTCAACTACGATGTAAAACACATTTTATACATTTAGAAGCACCGTACCACGACAAGAATAATTTTTTGAATATGGTAAGAAGATCCTGAAATTACTTATTTCTTTGTATATAAATAAATTTTTATCACGTTTTTTACAGAGGAACAATTTTTATAATTTCATGCCGTTTGATAGAACTTTGAAGGGAATCGACTCAGTTTTTTACAAACTATTTAAGAAGTTCATGTCCTTAGTGATTTAATGAGCAGAAAAACTTTCTAGTGGTTTTTGTACTTGTTTGAATTCATCGAGTACTACAGGGCGTAACGGAGTAAAGTATTACAGAGATGTAAATTAAGTTATTATACAAGTGCTTGGAAAGATGGCTTCCATATTGAGATTCAACAAAATAAAATTATGGATAAGCCGGATCAAAATTTTTCCCCTAGTAGCTACTTTTGATATAAATGTAGACTGCTGGGGGGAAAACACCTTGACCCAACAAAATTTTAAATAAACCGTATGGTCGATCTCCTAAAAAATTTGGGATACAATCACAAAGTTGTTCACTGTATTTTAACTAGAATCATGTGAGCATTAGTGCTTACTGTCTAACGAGCTCACCTCCTTGTAGCTCTGCTGGGTGTTGAATTCCGAGGTGACGCACAAAATCATCTTTCCTATCTCCGACATTGATTGCATGCTGAAATTATAGTCGAAGTCTCACTCGATTGATAGTTATGTACAAGGGTGTTTTGGTCAAGCTTCAAAGGAAGTTAAAAATTGACCGCAACAAATGGAATGAAAATAAAATCGAGGGTTAGAAAAATGTTAAAGAAGGGTAGAATTGAGGAAGTAAAATAAACAATTTAGGAAACCGAGATTGAGTTGAATTTTACCAGCGTATGGAAAGCACAACAAAATTAAGAATGGCAGGCACTGGTGGTCGGTTTCGTGTGAACTGAAACAGTCATGAAACCGAAGGATGGGTGAGTTTGGTCGGAAAATAACACGTAGAAAATATTTTCAAAATGCCCTGAAATAGCAAATCTGCCAATTCATATCGACGAGTGGCTGGTATTGCCAGATGGGTGCTCCACTTCAATATAAATGAGCAGTTGGAGTGCGCTCCCCATGGGGAGTACATGTCAATTTTCATCACGAAACTTTAATGAACTATTTCTGTGCACAATCATCTTTAGCAAGTTGAACGCTTAGATTTTTTTTTTATACCGTTTCTACCTCCGACAGTTTTAAAAGAGAACTTAAAATTCATAGTTAAACTGAAATTATTACCTTCGATTAGTTCATTTGACTGACATGAAATTTTCAGAACTGGTACCTGATATAAGGACGAGACCTGTTGTTGCGAATTTTTTATAGTCTGTTCATCCTATCGGACATAAAAAAAATTGAGGAGAGCAATCAGTCGGACTAATTCGAGCAGGATCAAACTGCGAGCTCTCAAAATTAAAACTTAATGAAGATGCAGGCGTAAATACAAAGCTACAGCGTTAAGATCAAATTTACGTGTGCAGGAGAACTAAGAAAATACTGGGAAAACCAGGTAAAATAGAGGGATTTACTGAAACTCATGTTCCTAGACTAATGGTCTGAAGGAGCACCAGTGAATGGGCTCCATGCTCTCCTGACCTCATACCTCATGACTTTATTCTGTTGGGCAGCGCCACCATAAGTAAAACATGTGCAGTTACGCCTAGTGACGCGTCACGACTAAAGGAAAGAAGCTCTACTATGTCAAAGAGACATGTGTCCAAAAGTGGCTGAGGACTGTCGAGAACTGACGTGCTCCGCAGCGAACAAAACTATAATGACTCTTGTTGATGTAAAACATGAATGAACTCATTTAATAGTGCATTCTTGTGAATTCATTGAAAAGGTAATGTGACTTTTAGGATTTCCCATGCACAGTTTATTACAAGGTCCCTCAAATACTGGCTGCTCTCCCTCCCAACCACGTGAAATTTGATCAAACTTTCTTGTTATCAGCGCCGGTTCTGTCGTCGTAGCAGAAATTAAGTTCAGTCAGACACATACGCACGTAAACGCTGATGATGTTTGGATTTAGCTAATAAATTTCAACATACACTCAAAAAGGAAACGAGAGAAATAAAAAATAAACATGATAAAGCATTAGTCGCTTGAAATTTATGGTAATTGAACTGATGCAAAAAAGGGAACCCTCAAAGGGCCAACCGTATACCTCTTCTCTTCGCAGAGGATCGTTGAATTTCATCGAAACACTTCTTATCATGCGTTTGAGTTTTCTTTTGGTTTTCAAGCTGAAACAGATCAAAGCTCATAAGATATATGAACCCACACCAAAGCTATCGCGCTGAGAGTATGAATCTGTAAGCTATCAGATTCAAATTATTGTTTACTATCACAGTAATGCTATTTCGCTGTGAATTTAACAAGTGGACTTCTGGATTTTTTGAACGAGGTCAGGAAACTGGACTGACGGTAAGCATATTTTACGGATTCTTATTTACTCAATTTAGAGGTTGAAAAATTGACGTCCAAATTATTAGGCGACATACTGGTACGAATGATGGGACGAATATTGAAGCCCGAGATCAAGAATTTACATTTTGGACTTCTGAGAATTGAACTGCAAATTTATGAAAACAATGTCGAATAACAGTCGCGCATCTGGCGCTAGGAACATTTTTCAAAAATATGAGGAGCACTGTATAAACAGTAGAAATTACGACATATCTTGTAAGTTCAAACCGAAATTCTAAGATAAAATTCCTTGCATGCAGTAAACTTATGGGAGAGATTTCGATGAATGAACCACATCTAACGAAACTCAAGCGTAAGTCCATGTCGAGACACTGGAAAAATAAATGATTAATGCCAGTGAGTAAAGATAATAAATATATGCATTAGCATGACACAAGTCCCAGACACGATTTTGACTACTTGACCAACGCCTTCACAGTTGGTAATTCTTTCAAGTTTTACAATCCGTTTCTCTCACTCACTATTCAACATTTTCGTACGTTGTGCTAGGAGCTAACGGAATAATTTTGTCAATTCACTTACTAAGTGGCAATTCTTTCGATGTTTTTCCTGATGAAGTCCCAGGCCAGGTCCCTGCCAATGTCGTTGGCTGCGATAGCGTTGAAGGTTAACCCGGCATCTTGCTTCCTGACGCCGCTGCCTTCGGTGAACGCCATATCCAGAAGCCTTTGGGAGCAGGTTGTGGTGAGATTCGGATAGGGACATGATATGATCTGATAGGGACATGATATGATCTGATGGGGACATGATATGATCTGATAGGGACATGATATGAACTGATAGTGACATGATATGATCTGATAATGACATAATATAACGTAACATTATTTAAATAATTACATAGTGTGACGTGAGATGATCTAATAATTAAATGATTAGACGTGATAGGATTAAAAAAAACATGATATGACGTGATATGATCTAATACGAGTACATATGATAACTGGTTTTTTATCTAATAATTAATTGCCGTGACCTGATATGATTTCATGAAATGACTCGAGATTTTCTAATAATTTACACGACATGGCACAAATGAACTTGTACGCTGCGCGGCACACTCTGAAAATGATAATTTATGGTATGACGAGGTAAAAAAAGTTCGTGATCTGAGAACGACATGATTTAAAAATGAAATGTGAGATTTGAACTAATTATGATGTACTACTTTTATATGACAAGGAAACATTGATCTAGGACGAGGAAATGTACGTGCAAATAATGTATTAACATGAAAATTACTCTATATTATTATGATGATGGTTATTATTATAAGTAAACCAGCTAAAAGTTTTCTAGTCATCCAAAGGCGATTGCATTTAAAGTTTAAAAAGAGAGAAGAGAAGAGATCATTCAGCAGAGACGGTAGAAAAGGTGGACTCTATGCGAAGGTGAATTCCCTCGAAGTATCACCTGCGCCTAGGAACAGCAAGTTAAGAAGAGAGGAAGAAACGACAAATATGAAAGAGCAAAGAAGAGAGGGAAAATTGAAAATAAAGGGAAGTGGGCACGATAGATAGAAGTCCTGAAGGCCTATCTATAGCATAGCTGGGGCAAGTAGTATCAGTAGTAGCAGCGAGAATAGCAGCACTTTCGTAACTCAGACTGTGGACTTACGAGAACGAAGAATCTTTGCACAAGGTATTTTCACGCACCAGATCCATTGCGCATAGAAACAGCAAGTAAGAAGGAAGAGTAAGAAAAAATAAGTTGTAGTTGTAGTGAAAGCAGCGCTTCAGTAACTCAGTCTATCTCGCACCGAAAGAGTAGGGATCATTTAGTATGGACTTAGGAGAACGGGGATTCTATGCACAGGGTGTGTTCCCACACAAGATCCCCTGCACATAGAAACAGCAAGTTAAGAAGGAAGAGCAAGAAAAGATAAATAAGAAATAGCGAAGAAGGAATGGAAACGGAAGGAAGCAAAGTGGGCACGAAAGACAGAAGTCCCGAAGGCCTATCTAAAGCTGAGGTATCCTAGCAGTACTCCCCTGGGGGCGCTAGTCCCCGTAGCATAAGAAAAAATAAACAATCTTCATTGAAGAAGGCATGAAAATGGAAAGAAGCCGAATAGGCATGAAACATAGAAGTCCCGAAGGCCTAGTTAAAGCAGAGGTTACCTGATAGTGTCCCCCTGGGGATGCCAATAACTGAGGTAGCCCAACAGTGTCACCCTGGGTACGCCAGTTCTCATAGCACATGGTTAAAACAAACTAACCTAACCCTATTGGGTATCCTATGGCTCTGGAGGGGTATGATTATGATTCTATATAATTGTAACGATATGAACATCTTACATTTATATACAACGATAACCTTAATGTTTATTGCTCTCTGTTGGTTAAACTGGGGCTTTCTACTCGTGGGTGAAGGGACAGTGGTGATATTTTGCAGGGAAGTATTCGTTAATAGTGCACCGATTATAATACTGTGAAAAATTAAATTTCGAAACTCTGCATACAATTCACATATGACATTTGCATTCGAATATCTCTATGATATATTTTCGAGATGAATTGTTCAATGACAATGACCAAACCATGAAAATAAAAATGATTCAACCGGTATGAATACAATACTGGGTAAGCATTGCAACCCACTCGTAATGATACAACTCCAACCCAAAAGTTTTTCCACAACACTAAAGTAGATCGAATTTTTAATAAGCACGGCGTTCAGCAAAAAGAAATACTGAGGTATTAGCAGGCACATTACTCATAGGGATCCGTAGAGATTATATTCAACACTAAAGTAATAAAGTCAGAAAAGAAAAACTTACCTTTACTTCGGAGAACATAGAATTGAGATAGTCCTCTGGTACTCCAGAGGACTATCACACGATACTTTTTACTTTTACAGCGTTGCCTATTCATGGTATGAATATTGATGAATCATATTTATACTTGAAATATTGACATTTTTTTAAATAGCATCGTATATACTGGGTGTACTGGAATTTTCAATGACATTGTAAACAGTTTCGATAACCTATAGATGCCCAGAACCACTCAATAAATCTGCACTGATATACTAGCTGTAGTAGTACCGTGCGTTCTGCTTGATTTTGTAAAGTAATGTTTGGGCAATATTGTGTTGTTCTCATATATAAAAATTATAGAAAAAATTTCGAGTTTCTGGAGTGTTCACGCTATTAGCAAATAATTACTCTATTGAGTTTCCAAATGAAACCAGATTTACTATCTGCAATGATCTTTGGATAAATGTCCTAGTTTAAAGTTCGCTTTATGGAAGTTAACCAGAAAAATAAGGATAACATTTTTATTGTGTATTTGATCCATGGAATTACATATTTCTGTGCTCAAACCCTGGGTACGATTGGGCATAATCTAATGAGAAAACAATTGAGACGGTTAAACGCAGGCTGAGAGCAAACATAGTTTACTCCATTCTTCAATACCCTAACGAGACTTTTATCAACTATTGGTGTCAATTGTGCTATTTCGGATGGTTTAATTTATCGACAAGCTTTTTCAATTACTTCTCACAGGACTTCTAAGCTTGTGTTTTGCTTGCAATTGGCATAAATCCTCTTCTTGACAACGAACTATTAATTTTCTATGGGATTCAAATTGGACCTGTTTCGAGGCCACGCCATTACACTGCGCCCTTTGAACCCATGGTCTAACAGCAATTTGGTTGTGTTCTTTGATCTGTGTGGAAGTGCATTATCCAGTTAAAATTTCAAAAACCTTCTATTCATAACTGTTTGATCATCAAGCCAGGGAAGGAAGGCGTCCTCCAAGGTTGTAAATTATGAATTTAAATTTAGTTTCCATCGGTCAGTTAGTTTGTAGATGCCAATTAACTCATTTCATTGGATACCTGCCTTAGGGTGCCCGCACACCAAAAGCGTTAAAGCGAGAAGATGGCATGCGAGAATGCAAGAGTGGCTTGAGAACACGGTAATGCATTCAAGTGCGCACACCAAAAGCGTGCATGCGCGAGATTGCAAGCGTGCTGAAGATGGTCTTTCAGTCTTTCATGCACTCTCGCTTGCCTGCACTCTCGCTTTAACGCTTTTGGTGTGCAGGCACCCAAAGACAATGTCTCCCCTACCATCAAGCTTTTCACAAATGAGTAGTCCTGCCTGACGACAATTCAACAGCTAACCAAATGACCCCCTCCATCAGGTCTATCGAGCGTTGCACGGGACTCATGTGTAAATACTTTGCTGAAATTTACCTTCATGTAATTCTGTACCCATTCAACCCTTTTGAGTCTGCTTGCTTCGCTAAATGGAAGCCTTATGATGAGACGCCTCACCCTGGCAAGGGTATTGAGGATCCTGCACCTGGTGGTTTTACCAAATTTCCGTGCACCAGCCGCTTCAAAAATATTCTTTCGAGTAGAATGAAGAATTTTGCAAGTTTCTAACTTATTTTACGTATCCCTTGGAGATAAGTTTTATTTATGCAGTTTTATGATGTTTTTTGCATGTTTTACCAAGAAACAAATGATTTATTCGTAAGGTAATCAAGGTGTAACTTTTTGAATATTTCTTGTGTTGACAAATCAGGTCTTAGCATGGAAGTAATTTTAGCCTGATCTCTTTCGTAAGACCAGATTTCTTGCCCATTTATAGAGTTTATAGTGATTTTATAATCTAATGGAACGGTTGAAAGACTAAAATTTCACACTCTAAGAACATGACAATCATGCGCACGATTTTTTTACTAAACGATCGACATCGTTAGAATGAATTATTATTCAAATGATACGAGAGTTACAATGCAATGTTGCACAAAACCTGAAAATACAAACGTTATAAAAATGTTTCATTCAAAAGAAAATATTCGTATAATCAACTAAAATGGACTGTAGTAGAAGAAGTAGTAATAGAGGTGTAGATTGCAACGCTTCAGGGACCCAGATCGCACCAAAAACAGAAGGGACCATTTAGTATGGATCGTTGAAAATGATAAATCTAAGCACAAGGTGTGTTCCCTCACAGGGTCCCCCGCTCATAGAAATAGCGAGTTAAGAATGAAAAGGAAAAAACCAGCAAGATATATCGAAGAAGGTGTGAAAATTGAAGGTAGTTAAGTAGACACGAAAGACAGAAGTCCCGAAGGCCTGTTTATGACTGAGATAACTTAACAGTTCCCCTGTGGGCCCGCCAGTCTTATACAAATATACTTCATGTCAATAACTACGAGTACCATTCCAAATTGTACCAGTAAAACTGAAATAATAGCACCATAACCACCCTATGATAAATTTCTTTCCAAACTGTGAAAATATTTCTCAGAAGACAATGAAACGAAAATCGATTCTAAAAGTTACTGCTGGTGACTAGCAAAGTACACCGATGTCATCCAGGTACCTTGACAGAATCCAGACTTCCCTAGAGCACGCCATGCTTTTGAGCAGAATCCTGCGCTCGCTGGCCACGTTGCTGTGCGTGTACTGCGACCACGCGAAGGTCCACTCGTGCTCGCTGCCTCGGGCGATCGCCGTGCAATACACCGCCGGCTTCAAGTTCTCAGAGATGTTTCTGCACGCACCAAAAACGTTTTTTATTTTATTTCATGAGTGTCGAGCGTATTTCCGGAAGCGTATTTTGCGTAGGTTTTTATTTTCATGTTTCATTGCGAGATACGATAGATCATCGGAGTGAGTGAAATCGAATAATTTTTGATGTACTTTGATATAAGGGCTTAAATTTGTAAGTACTGTATATTCATTGTGCAGAATTAGTTAGCTTAACGATCTGAAATTAACGAAATCTATTTAAAATTTTACCTTCTGACAATGATGGATATATTGCCAAAAACACGAATGAAAAAGTAAATAATATTTTTAAGCCCTGAAGAATAATTCATAACTGATTTAGTGTTTCAATTTTGCTATGCGAAAAAATAATTGTAATCTGAATGACCATGTCAATGAGTAAGAAAAACACCCAGACTGTCAACTTGGTTTCAATCAATTATTAAAAATAGTTCAGTACTTTTATGCGGCATTGAGTGGCTAAACTTCCAAGTAATTTTACAGTTCTTTGCGGGAAAACATTTTCTGCAGAGAATCTTAAATTTATTGGAAAAAAACACTCGCCGTTTTAAGGTAGAGAGACATGAACAAGATAAAAGGACGTCGCACTTTTTCAACAACATAGGAAAAAGCTTTTTGTGCTCATCGAGTTTTAAAAAGGTCATCGACGAAATCACAACGAAAACAGTAAACTAATTATACAGAGGAAACTTTGTTGGCCCTGAGTGATGTGACCGAAAAATATGTACAAATAGCAAAAAAATTCTAAAATAAAGTGAAAGTAATGAAGTATCCAAAGCATGAACTATACAATGTTAGCATTTAACCCCCTTGTACAGGGTGTTGGAACATAATGATACAAACTTTGACAGTATATACATATGAAACCCAAAAGAATGACTTCTCCAGGAATGAGCAAAAATCTAAATACTCATCACTTTCGAGATACTGAATCTCAGGGTCAAGTGAAGTCTAACTACGGTGGGGACAGTCCCCAGAGTTCCTAGGTGATGGAGGCTCATTTGATTACAGGAACTTTACCACGGAAGTGGAATTACAATAGATCTTCAAAATGTCAAATGTCCGCCCATTTCGTTTGTTCAAGTCTGGTACCTACACAGAAACGATTCTCGAGAATGAATACGCAATGAGTCTTCCAGTGTCAACTATCTTACTATTAGATCCATTTCTAACTCTATTCTGGTTTTACAAATTAAACTCGTCATGGGGCCTCAAAGTCAAGAGTCTAAAGGTACCAAATCTGGAGAATCACAGGCCCGAAGCGTCCAATTCATCTGTTTGGAAAAGTACTATGTATCTAGACATCATCTCACATTCCTTGAGCAATGTGCTGGAGCTACAACTTTTTCGTTTCAATATATCGTAAACAATGAATGTTGAAGTTTTTACTAATTCATTAAAAAGTCGTCGCTTTGGGGTTTTTATATCTACTGTAAAAGTTTATAACGCTAGTTTTAGAGCACTCTGGATACTTACACATATACTTATCAAAAAATCGCTAAATGAAGAAAAAACATTCAATAAGGTATGAAACACATGACATACAAAAAGTTATAATTTCCGAAATATGGTTACCACCTGATGCTTTGGAAGGGATGGTTTGTACGCATACTGACGTGCTCTGTGGGTTTTCCATCCAGCTCGCGTAGAGGGCGGTGGCGTTGGAGACGCAGTACTTGTACTCTAGTGCGCATGCTCCGGTGACAGCGAGAATGCGGAGATTCTGTACCTCATGGCTGTCGTTCGGGTCGTCTTCGAACCCGACTTCATCGAACAACGGAATCAGGAACGAAAGGAGATAATTCTGAAATAAAGTTATATTTTTTCAATTTTCTTTTGGCATTGATTGTGCAATGGAAATTGCCACGAATTTAATCAAATTCCTTTATAAAATACTCCATTCCTAAGCTCTCACACACTGAATTTCAATCTTACACATTTAATTTGTTCTTCATAGTCATATGTCTACGCCTACCTATACTCAAACGGACTATCAGAACTCACCCTGAGATAGACATAACCCCCAGTTCTAGTGAACATGGTTTCCAGGTATGCTAAATTATCCATGGCAGCACTCCAAGGAACAAATTCCGTCTCCTCGGCCAAGTACGTGTTCACATGGAGGGGTACGCTATAATTAAGCTCCCCAGCTCGAGCTAAATCCATCGCATCGTCAATGAGTTGCGCACGGCTGACGAGGTCTATGACGGACAAGTTTTGCTTGAGTTGATCGGTCAGCCGTTGCCAATTGTCGGTATTGTAGTTGACTCTGTAGTACCCTGTTTGTTGAATGTTGAAGAAATGCCAGCCATTGGTTGAGATGTTCTTGATGACGAGGCTTTCACCAGTGTCTGAGAGCCAATGGGAAGCAATCGTTTTGGTAAAATCTGGAGACTCCTGCGTCGTGTATGAGATTGGCACCCACCACTTGTAGTCTGCGGTATCCGATGAGTCCATATTGTTGACTAACAGGAAACGTTTCTGTAAAAGAACAGTACTAGCAAACACGCTTTCACGATCCCAATATTTGAGGTGTCTTACAGAATTAGTTCATAATACAATTGGTACACATTTTACCTGTGAGAGATTGTTTCATACGTTGCCTTTAAACAATCAAGTCTATATTAAAATGCTATTATGCGATTATAAATTCAAATTCAGCAAAAAGATAACAAACTTGCAGATGCCTCCACATAGGCTGGTAGTGATCATCTTAAAGCGAAATAAGCTCTCCAGCCAAGAACTTAGTCAGCTATTGTTTTTAGAGCTCGAGCTATTTACTACGTTCATCTATCTGTTTTCAAAGCTGGGTCCGACGTTTCAGTTATATGCAATAACTGAACAAGTATCGGTCTTCATTCAAAGCAGGCATGGTATAGTCTCGTTTCTTAGTTGCTACACAACAATGGGACGAAAGCAAGATGTCTCAGAATAGAACAAAGGGGCTATTTTAGACACATAACTTGTACTCTAGGGCGCACGCTCCGTTAAACTTACCGGCCGAGCTAAGGGACACCCAAAGAAGAAAGTAGCAGAATTCGCTTGTGTTTCATGCCGCACTGTTATGCGGCTCTACAACTATGGAAACCATTCTGTACGTACAGTATTTCAAGGTAAATTGTAATTGTAGTCAGAATAAAATCCTAATCGATAGGGACTGCCACCGTTTGTCCCTAATTGTTGACAGGAATCACTTTGCATCAAGAATGGAACTACTGGGAAACGTCAGTTATAGCCCTTATCCTGATCGAACTCTTCGTGAGGAACTCCGTGCAGCGGATACATGGAGCAGATTGGCTCGTAAGTGGCCGATGTTAATTCCTGCCCTCAAGACCCCTAGTTTAAACTGGGCTAAAACACACGCACATTGAACTTTAGATTAGTGGAGTAGTGTCATGTGGTCAGCTGATTTAAGTTTCTGTTTCTAAAGCAATAATGGCCGCCGTCGTTTTCATCAAAGACTGCATGAAGCCTTCAAAGAAGCCTGCGTACAAGGGCGATAGAAGGAGGAGGAGCATGGCTACATTGAGCTGCTAGATAACCAAATTTTGCCATTCGCACAATATCTGAATGAAAAAAGGTAAGTTGTATTGCCATTTTCCAGGATAAAAACTGTCGTGTGAATCGGGCTAAAACTGTCATTAAATGGCATAATAGTCATTCAGGATGTCAGGTATTTAGATTGACTAGCTTAATCCGCAAACATGAACCCAATAAAAAATTTGTGTGACTACCTAGAACGACAAGTTCGACGTCGAGAAGAACGTCCACGTACCGTGGCCGCAATGACAGATCAGTTGATGCAAGAATAATTTAAAATCGATCAGGTATACATAAACACACGTTAGACTCAATGTCATGCAGAATTGCCGCCATTATTCGTTCTCGTAGAGGTCCTACACTATATGTTAGTCGGTTGAGTTCTGATATTTTGGCTTGTATTTAAAAATCGATCAAGTGCTTGATCCTCAATGTTAAATTGTATTGCAACATATGATGATATTGCAGCAACGCATTTGAGCTTTGATATTTACTTCAATTATGTCGAACATAAACTCGGTTAACCAAATTAATATCATGTTCAAAAATTTCACGGTAATGTAAGTGATGTTATTCATTTTCTATTTTCAGTTTGTGAGGAGAGAGTAATACTTCTCACTCTTGAACGTGAATTTGTCTTTTAGAGCGCTGGGGTGCTGAATCGAGCTTCTGTGACTTCGAATTTTAAAATGGCTCCACATTCTGTTTTTACGTCTATTCAAATTTTTACACTTCGCGTCATCGAGTTATTAAGACGTTCGATACGTTTTATTCAGCTCTAGCGCACAACAATTACATTAAAATATTTGAATCAGAGCAATTTTTCTGCTGCGCTTCAATAACATTAATTTTGATCTTGGTTTGATTGAATCACCTGAGAGAGTATAACGTCGCCCTCTTCCGACACGTCAACGTTGACGATAGGATAACCCTTCTGCAATGTCCAGGTGTCCATTATGGTCTTGATAGAGAGGTCTTCTTGCAGCGTGCTGTCGTTGTGGCCCTGTTCGGTGAGGGATGTCCACAAGTCGTCCTGATCCGCGTTGCTGTACCGACTGGAAATATGAAACGATGAAGTTTTTTAATTATGCAGGTATGTAGAACCAATCCGGTACACGCACATCTGGGCACTTTATGGTTGTTGAGGTAGGTATTAAAACTAACTTTGATCCCTTTTGTCTACTTTACGGCTGTTGCAGTAGGAAGCCTACCCTGGCATAATTATATTCACTTACTGGTTGTTAAGGAAATTAGTAACAATAACCTGCCGTAATGATGTTTACCTACTGGTTGTTGAAACAGCAAGTAATAATTTACCACCCATATTTAAGTTCAACTACAGGTTGTTGAGGTGGTTAGTAAGACTAACCTGCTATAATGATGTTCACTTACTGTTTAGTGAGGTGGTTATTAAGACTAAGATGCTATGCTTATGATCACTTACTGGTTGTTGAGGTAGTTGGTGAGGCCAGCCCGAAAAGTGCCCTCAGTAAGGAAGTGGTACATCATGCGGATAATTGATGCACCTACAGAAACAAAAAATAAATTTGAATTTAATGTAATCTGAGCGTTAGATTTAAAAACTAGTATCAAGTGATAATATACCTGGAAAAATTTGCCTAGATTCATAATTTAATTTTAGTTGAGTCGGCGAAGATAAGTTAAGAAATTACGAATAAAGTTACTTGAAGTAAAGCAATGTATGAATAGTTTTAGATATTCAAGGTTGGGGGTAAAAGTATAGTTACAGGCTGTTCTAAATCCATTTCTTAAACCGAGATGAATCTTGGAAAAAAGAGGAAAATCTTAACCAAATATTGTAAAGAGAATAGCACATATTTTCCAATCCACTAGATGCAAACGATTATTGGAAATTCAAAGAGCAATTAAGGGAAAGGGAAATAAATCGCCATTGAAAAATGTCTAATCAACGTTTTTTTTATGGTTCTTCCATTTCTGGACGCCAATAAATTGTTCACATTCAACGAGTTAAAAATGATGTCGACAGGGTACTCACTTGATGAACTCGTACTCCCATTTCACAAGATTTACGAGTAGTGCTATATTCTGCGCACACTCTGAACACTGCTACAAAGTGGGACGATGGAAACCGTTCTCTTTTCTCGAGTCACGAGTGACTTCTTGACAGATTTATCTTACTACACGAATAATAATACACAGTTCAATATAATAATATACAATAATACATAATACACAGTTTGTTGGTGGCTCCTCTGGTTAGTTTCTTCGTCCCCCTTATCAGTATTTTATAGAGGATAATTCATATAAAAATTAGTATTATGAATATATTAAAGCGTGAATGGAGAAATTGTGTGAGATAAAATTGATTGTCATGTGATCCGGCCGCGCTGATACGCAGTCGTGTCGAAGATGGGTTACTGAATTTAGTATCAGAAATAAAGGTTTCCTAAAGTAAATTGAAATTTTTAAATGACGGAAATGACCGTATTTTGGGTAACGTAGTTTGGTTATGAACAGTTGATTTCAAAGGAAACAATGAGTAACAATTGTGATCCATGACATGCTACACTAGGAAACCCATTCATTTTAAGAATAAATATTCTAAGTCCAGTCAGTTTGAACGGAGAGCGAGATAGAGGATGAGTTTTAATGATGCGATAAAAAATAATCCATGAGAACATCTGAACTAATCGAAGGATTTAAAAACTGACAAAGATCAAAATTCTGAGACTCAGAAGTTTTATTTTAATCGTTTTTTGAAAACAGTATTTTCGAAGTGCCGAGGCTGCTCATCACGGCGCTAGCGATTTCTGATCCAATTCGCCGAATTTCAGTCTTGATGGATGCCTTGAATTGCGTCGATATGTCAGCTTATCACGGTAAATCCTTCCTTTTAGAGATACACTAAGGATACAATGCTATCAAATAACAATGGCGTGTTTCAGAATTTCATAGACATTTAGTTTTTGAAAATTTGCTCGATATAATAGGACTTGATGGAGATTCTCTTTGGCCCGTCATTGAAAATCACCAAGTTCTACTATATAAGTAAGGGAGAACGAAAACCATCGGTCCAGTTCATAATTAGTGTAGATGTGGTAAGATTATTAGTAGCCTAAAGCTCCCTAGCAGAATAGAAAGCTATCTCAAGAGAGCAGAACGAAGGGACCGTTTAGTTTGGACTCTAGAGAACGGATAATTATTGAATATGGAGAGTTCCTACACAGGATCCTCTGAGCGTAGAATCCCCAAGTTAAAGAGGAAGACAAACGACAGAAGAAAGATATATAGCTAAGAAGGCGTTAGAATGGAAAAGAAATGAAGCGGACACGCAAGAAAGAGGGCTCAAAGGCTTATCTGTAGCTGAAGTAATCTAAGAGTGCCCCCAGGGTCGTCAGTCCCTATAGGATATGATAAAAAATCAAAACTAACCCAGCCCAACTGCTTATCTTATACTCCCTGTTAGGGGAAGAGCTGGGTGGCTACTAGAATGAGCTTGCTAAATGCGTACCTTTTTTATAAGAAATATCGTCGAAGAGTTGGCTGATGTCACTGGGATACTCGACATTAACACTGACTGGGTGCGACGATTCCAGGCAGTCCATTCCAAAGACGATCTGCAGCTCGGTGATCACAAAATTGTCGAGGAAATTCCAATCTGGCTCACACTGAAATGGAAATGGTGAAGTCGTTTGAAATGTCAGTATTAAATATGTAAGTAAAAGACCTGATTACTCTTGGATAACTGTATCAGGAATTTTAAAATTTCACCGGCCAAATAAATTGAAATTCTTCTAACACGCAAGCTTTTAAATTATTCGATAAAAAATAGCTCATTGTAAAAAGATGCGTGAGTCACGCTTCAAAAGAATAACAGACGAAGATGTTGATAAACTCAGTCTCGATAGTCCGGCCTTTAAATTGATGCTAAATTTTCTCTACAGTTTTGCACTACGATAGACAAAGTTTTGAAAAATGATACTCATCTATATGTATCTGTTTTAAAAATAATCTCACGTGGACCTACGTGCTTCTAACTGAGAATTTTAAAAGACAACAAGTTCACCCATCCACGTCTACGAGTTAACTCATTATCTAGATAAGCTAAAAACATTTGAGAAGCGCATAATAATAAGTGCATCGTCAAAATTTATCAGACATAGTCAACTAATCATCAATACCAAGTCACCATACCAGTTAAAACAAATGATTTTAAAATGACAGCACAGATATGTATATATATAACATTATGTGTATATACACACACATATATATGTACACATATATATATATATACACACACATATATATGT
>VOMN01085683.1:0-15466 GCA_014899125.1 Orchestia grillus
GCCTAGAAATACAGGGTAAATATGTTGTACATAACAACTCTATGTACTCGTTATTTTCGAGGTAATTGGTACGTGCTGATAACATTTATTTATGTGTTACTTTAAAGCTTCCTAGCCACAGGGAATACGATCTCGAAAGAATGAAAAGAAGAGACCATTTACTATGGACTCGACCGTATAGAAATCTATGCACAAGGTGTGTTCCCGCACAGGATTTTGTTCGCATAGAAACAGTAAGCTAACAATTTAGAGGAAGAAAAGACAAGGAAGAGAGAGCGAAGAAGGTATGAAATTTGAAATATGCAAAGTGAGCACAAAACATGGACGTCCCGAAGACTAATCTACAGCTTAGGCAACACAGTGCCCCCCGGGGACGCCATTCTCCATAGCATACAATAGACCTACTTAACCAACCTAACCCTATTGCTGAATCTAATCACTCTGAGGAAGGTGAAATGCAAACTATAGTCCACAAAACGCCCCTCACTTTAACATCATAAGCAATTGGACACCTTATAAATCCATGAAGATTCTGCTGCAATTAAGTTCGACCCTCACTCGCAAAATTTCTATCGAGGAAATTCACTTCAGAAATCGAAACAGTGACGCCTGCGCGAGGATGAGCACGAGTGCGACTCATAATGTCTATCCAATTGCATTGCCGTTCATCGTTGGTACGATTACATGCAAGGTGGGCCACAAAAAGTTTTTTTTAAATTCTTATAACTCTGAAATTAATGGCCGTAGAAACTCCTACAGAGTTTCATATTTACCGCCATTTAATAAACTTTCATTAGGTCAAACATTTCTGCATTGATAGGAATAATTCACGAACAGATGAAGATAAGCAAGTCTTTTTTCTCGCTACTGTGCGAGAGCAATTCTTAGGACACAATCTATGTTTTCGATTAATAAAAATGGTAAATGTGTAGTATAAAAACATAAAAATGAAGATAATAAACCTTTTAAACTAAAATTTTTACTTTTTGCTCAAACACAAGAACATACTGTTTTCATTATAACCAATAACCACCGTTGTTTTCGAGGCACTTTGGACATCGGACTCTCATTCCTAGCATTGACTTTCTAGTAGTTTCTGAATCATTTCTAAGTTCATTAAAATTTCGAATGATGCGATAACGCAATTCTTCAAGATCATGTTCAAGCGTTTTATAAAATTTTTTGAGATGAACCCAAAGAAAAAAATCGCACTAATTCAGATCGGGACTGCAAGGTGGCCATTCTACCGCATGCCCAACCCTTTAGTGCATTAAAAATGCCTTAGAGCAATGGCGAAAAAACGACTCTCTCTAATCGTTCATCTGTTCGTGAACGATTCCTATAATTGCGCAATGGTTTAACCTTATGTACATTGAATGACGGTGAAAATGAGACCATATAGAAGTTTCTACGGCCATTAGTTACGGAGTTATTAATATTTAAAAAAAAGAAACTTCCATGTGGCCCACCCTATATATTGAAATAAAGGGGTACGATGGTGAAGTCCTTCAGCCGCTACAAAGAGAAGTCTCGGAACACTACTCGATCAGCGCAAGCGTAAAGCTGGCTCAAGAAAAAGTTATGAACCGCTTGAAAAACATTAACGTCACGCCAAATACCAAGCGCTTTCTTTGCCTCGTAATATAAAGATCCATAAAACCTAGTAAATTGTTGCTAGTTACATAGCACAGCCTCCAGTACCACACAACAAAACAATATTCAGCTTTTCGAAAGCGATCAGTTCGTCCAGTTTACGAGCTGAGCTAGTGATAAATAGCAAGGTTGGTCAATGTATGAGAAGACCAGGAACATAACCCCTGTAAAAACAGTCATCATCAAGGAAATTGCAAAGTAACACCAAGTCTACCTGAATCAACAAAAAGAGTACCGTGAACAATGGTAGCGCTGGATCAACGACCAAAAAAAGGAAGGATGAGAGCAGCAGCTGCGGCGTATCCGGTTCCAGGGACGCGTGGGGCAGGAGGAATGATAGCAAAAATGATGCAACTCCACAGATGATTTCTGTTGACCTTGTATGATTTTATTAATGAGACTCCTCCAGCATAGAGTCGTGTTTTGGTGTAAAAGACAGGAAATGACGAGCGCTCCAGGTCGCGTGAAGCGGCGGCTCACAGCTGCAAGGCTCGCTCATTATGAGTATTTTCAGAGCGAGACCGGTCTCCTAGCTCCGTTGCCGCCAGAAATTGAGCGGTCGATAACAGAATTTTTCCCGCGACAGCAATTGAAGCTGACAGCAAACACACGCGCAGTGCTGCCGGCAGTCAGGCGAGGACTAGCCATTCAGCTGTTCTTTTGATCCAAATAAGTTCGAGTAGAAAAATTACTTCCGGAGAAATGCATCACAGAATGCACAGCACTTCACATGCCTGCATTTAGGAGCGTCGCGAGGTAATAAACGCCGTAAACTACGACGAAAAATGTCTAACAGTAGATTTGAAAGCCTATTCCCACAATTGTATGCCAGATACATCGGAATAAGAGAGCTAAAAGTGAAGAAAAAATTCGTATCATTTATGGCCGCGTTTCGTGATAAATCCCAACCGGCTGAATTTCCACGATCCACAAGACGGGTCAGGATCCGTGGAAATTTCATGTTGATTATTAGTTAGTGTAAAGTTCCCTACCTCCATGAAATCTGATCCTATGAGAGCAAAGAGACAAAGTGACCATTTAATATGGTCTGTAGAAAATCTGGAATCGATGCACAGGTGCGCTCTCACACGGGACAATAGAAACAACAAGTTAAGAAGAGAATGAAAGAAAAGACAAAGACGAGATAGCGATGTCCGTATGAAAATTGTTACAAGCAAAGTGGGCAAGAAAGATCGAAGTCCCGAAGGCCTATCTACGGCTGAGGGCTAACAGGGTCCCCCTGGGGCCAGTCCTATCCTGAAAATTCCATGAAAATTCCAGACTAACCTAACCTGAAAATTTCATTTGCTCTGGAACAATAAAAGACAGTTTGTACTAAAACCGAAAGTTTTACTAATTACGCTGGTGCATCAGCGTTGCTCTACGCTGTCAGCGACGGTTCGTCTTCCAAATTATTCGGAGTTCCACAGTTCCACACAAGAATATTCGGGAATTTTGTAGGAATTAGATGAAAGTTGAATACAACTAAAGGATTATGTATCGAACCAACCTTATGAAAAGGGTAGAAGCAATGGTTGTTTTATTAAATGTTACTGATATTATCGACAGAAAATAGATTAAGTAGGGTCACACCGCACCCACACAAGTCGCAACAGCGCAGAACTTTATCAGGTAGATATTAGTTTTTCTGAATTAGTAAATAGAAATTGGTGGGATTAAAATTAAAATTCATTGTCAGGCGAAAACACAACGGCGGGAATGAACTGAACTTACATCTTTCACATCTTGGAAAGATCATTTTTCTAACAAATACCAATCATTCAAAAAATTAACTAAGGTAAGAATCATTGACTAAGTTATGACTCAACTCGGATATGACTAATCGGATGAGCTGTATCTTACCTTCATATTGTTACTTTACATCACTACTGTGGAACACGATAATTGCCACAGTGCATTAACAGAAGCTTACATTCATGTTTAACTTGTCATTCGTTCCAATAGGCTTAATCTCAACTCCACAGATTTGTCAGCCACCGGACAAATTTACGGTAGAAAATTTTTCGCGCTTAGGCAAAAACTTAGTACTTGCCCTCAACTCTACCGTCCATACGGATTTCAAAACCCCTTTTAATAAGAATACCGCTAGTTTGTAGCACAAAGCTAAATGCAGCCATATCGCCAGAGCAATTTAGTCCTCTAAGATTTCAGGCACTTAATTTGGGGCGCCACGTAAGAAAAGTTGCATTGGCTAGAACGTAACGAACGAAAAACGTATTTGGGATATAACTCTCGAATTTCTCTCCAATTAGTGCTTTCACGAATGAATGACATTGCTTCGCTTGAGGAAGAAAGGAAATGTCCGAAAGCGAAAGAATTCCACATTGAGTAACGCTGATAACAACAACCGGCATAAATAAAATGAACAATTAAAATATCCGATAAATATTAAACAAGTTCGTCCGATAATCGAGCGGGTCCAAAAGATACGACTAGACCCACGACCGTCGCTACGACCGCTCACGAGACTCTTCCACTCCAAACGTCGAATATTTACCTACATAATCCAGCAGCGTCAGGGAAGGGTACGCGTCCGCGTGGGCTCTAGCTCATAAAAATATATCCAAGAGCAAGATATGGGAGGAGAGAGCAGAGCATCCTTCTCCTTGGTGAAATTTCTTCTACGAGCGGCGCACACCCTCAGCCCAGGAAAACTTGGTCTTCAGCAGGAACAGTGACCGGAGAGGCCGTAGTCTCCACAGAGAGAGCGCCCCGAATTTCAAAAAATTTAGAACAAGTTCCTTACGATAGTCAGCAGCTACATATTGCTTGGAATAGTCATTAGTTTCACACCGCTCGCAATAGTCGGTAGTTTCAAACCGCTGGCAAAAGTCATTAGTTTCAAACCGCTGGCAAAAGTCGATAGTTTCCCATCGCTCGTGACTGTCAACAGCCAGACGCCGCTTGCAATAGTCCTTCGAATTATACACTGAAGGGGAGAAGGGGGGGGCAGAGGGGAGGTGGCGGAAGGACGCATGTTTATGAACTGAAAGCTGAAAGGAACATTTTACCTGAATGTGTTCGAACACCAAATTACACGCCTTAGCATACAAACCAGAACATGCAAATATGAACCATATGATCGGTACCGAATCATAAATGACTCTGCGGTGCATTCTCTCATCATCACAAAAGACGGGATGTTCCGTCCATTCTGCCTCACCCCCGCACATTGGCCAACTACCTCTATGTGCGCGGGGACTTCTGAAATTTCCTGAGGTTTGCTTACCGTTTCGAGTGCGGCGAGTTGGGCAGCGATCGACTGTGCTTTAAATCGGAGGAAGAGTTGCCCATTTCGATCACACGGACTACAGACACTGATCACCGTGCGTCGCTGTCGCGTGCGATAGCTCGCCTTTCAAGGAGTCACGGAGTGCTTCCCTCGTGAAAGGAAGCGTGCACCTCACATTCCCTACCGCGCTCACGCGTCTGTTTAGTTACTAAAAAGTATTGAGAAAACAATCCGTTTTGATGTATGTCAACTCGGTCGGGATGAAGTTTCTTTCCTCTATTTTCAGCGACCGTCGGGACGCACCAAGAAGCTGGGCAGGAGGTGTTCTGAGACAGCTGAATAGTTTGAGGAGTAATTTCCCCTATCACTAATTTCTTTGGAATCTGGTACGGAAATTGTCTTCATAAAAACTTGGAAATCTGCGCTCCACATAGTTGAATCAATGAGATCACTTGTGTACACGAGTTCAATCTTTAAATGAAGCACAGACAATAAAGCTTTACAGCGTCAGACAAGTATTATCGTCTATTGATGAAGGCGGAAATAAACTTCTGCTAGATTAAAAAACTCATATTTACACCACACAACCGTTAAATACTTTCATAGAACAAAAAACTTCGCGCGTTAGGACTCATTTCTGATGCGAGACGATTTTGAGCAGGGTTTCTGTCACAGTCACACTGACACTACAGCCGCACACCACCTCTCACTAGCTAAGCTCGTGAGCCACTGCTCGGCCAGGCGGCCTCTGCTGCCGGCACCCAGCGGCCACTAAAGCAAATCCCGTCTCACTATCAATTTTTCAAGAGAATTTCGTGTTTTTCAACTCGCGGCGATCACGCACACATCTTGTGCTTTGGCAGATTTCGGTGTGTTTGTGTTTTCCAACGGGTTGGAAGACTCCACATACAATTTTTCGTAAGCCGCGAACCGCTTGTTTACGTATTTATAGTACTATTGACTATTTGATTTCATGAGAAAGCTATTATTTCAATAATTTATTTATTCAATAATAGCTTAATGTTGTCATATGAGCCTTTTAAAATTAAGTATCAGTCAATTTAGCATACATAGTACCTGGCAGCTGAATAAATAGCGGCTGGCAATGTCTGGCCTGCCGGCACGATACTAGAAGATCGATGATTTTAGAATTTTCAAGCACGGGTAAAAACGTCATTACTTAGATGAAAATAATAATTATCATTTTGAAAATTCTTCCAAAAACGTAAAGCGAGTTCAATTTTGCTAAAATATAACGAAACCTACACTTACGTGGATGCAACAGCAGATGCGGCCGCACATGGAAGCGAGCTTTGACGAGTGGCGTTCCTCTCGCCCAAAAATTCTCAATAGATTACCTTTAAATTATTCCTTCCCCTGAATATGAGTTCCATATTCCTCCATTTTTAAGGAGCGTCAACTGACGCTCATCAGCTGACGGCTCGTTGTGACAGAATTTTTTTTAATGGTATGCCTGCAGCACCGGCTTTCCCTGCATTAAGAGCAGATATGCAAATTCGGGAAGGAATTTACGAATCTAAAAATATCCGATAAAATGGACAACGTGTATGAACAAAACTATGGGTGAATGATGACTGTGTAGGCATTCACTAATATACAACTGAACTTTCCCCTTAGAACATTGGTGATGTGTTCATTGTGAAAGCAGTGCACAGATGCGATAGATATAAACTTGACACATCGAACGCGAGGATGTGGTGGCTATGTGGTCCCGTGAAAAAAAGTGCCTCAAGTTTTCATAATAAGCTGATGAGTTAGTTCACAGTTGTATTACTAAAGTCATATGACGTGTAGAATCTGCATATAAAGAAGAAGTTTACCTCTATAGAAATTAGTAGGTAAATTTCAAAATATTCGTTATAGTTTTTTTTTAGTCCAATGATGCAGAAATAAAAGGCAGTCGCAGTAAGTTAAACTTTCGAACGAGTTGCCGTTGACTTCTAGTTTGTATGTCAACGTAGACTCGCGTACAAAGTGCCTACATGCCTCATTAAGTTATATAACTCAGAAAAAGATGTTATGTTATATTTACCGCGCTTATTTTAATGCTGATTTGATGAAAAGTCCAAGCTTTGAATTCGCACCTATGCGCCGCTTGTGCGTTTTATTTTTCAACAAGTGAACGTGATCGTCAAGCAACTGAACGATTTTAGACTGAATAGCTCCAGCAATTTTTTTTTGCTTTTCAAGCTTCTGAATATGAAAGAGTTTATTTGTTTTTTTGTCTTAGTCTTAGATTTTGGTCACGTAATGCCCATTTTTGTGTGTAGAATTTGATGCAACTAAAACTTTCTTTTTTATCCTTCAATGGTGCAAGTTGTTATTTAGACTCCCAGACACTACAGCGAAATGAATGCCTCAAATAGTGTGAGAATCCAATTTTCGATTGTACAGTAAATGACCATGTAATAAGGTTTGCTTCTATTCTAGTTCTAAAGAAATTCGATAAATTGTGAATTATAAGTTTTCATTCACGTTTCATACAGACTTCAGGAAGTCTCTTTTTTCTTGCAAATTTTAGTGTTTCTTGTGACGTTATTTCTTCATGAAACATGTAAACAAGTTATTGCTACAAGTAAGTACACACACAGTACTCATAAAGCAAAGGATGTATGATCACAGTTCTTCCCATGAGGAACAAGTTCAAAACTGATGAAACTATCGTCATAATTAAAAATTTCAATTTTAACTTGATAATGAAATTTTACCTGACTTGACAAAGTTAACAGAATAAAATAATCGATGGTTTGAGCCTCAATTGGCAATTTTTCACTGAAATGTATACTTTATTAAACAAATCAAAAAATTGTTTCTTCCAGACGTACAGAGGTCTGTACAAACGCATAAAGAACTTTAAAGCATAGTAAAGAGTGTACAGATACATAAAGGGCTATGCAGACCTATATAAAGAGGTATATAGAAGTATACAGAGTTGTTCCAACGGATAAAGGGCAATGTTTCAATAAGGTACACAATACAACACAGAAAAATCCACCAACCATGTTTAATCCGTGGAACGGTTATCACCGTTAGGATTTCAAAAAGTACTTCAATTTGTAGTCGTCGGAGCTCGGATGAAAGGATCAGCGCTTACGTCAAACAGAATCAGCCTCACAAATTCAGGCAAAAATAACTCCACCAGAATGAATAATTTGTGAAGCACATGTCAAACAATGCAAGGGACGCACACCAGAAATAAATCGCTGTCTTTGCCGAACGAATACGTTAGTGATATTTTAATGTAAATAAATGAATAATCATTGCCGCTGGTTTGGTCAAATATCCAGCACTCGTCTCAAGACCACACACCCTGAGGACTCATTCAAGCACATGATGGATGACTTGGACAGCTTGAAGGAGCTGAATGCCACCGTGGAATTCCCATTCATACGGAAGAACTAACTCATTACGTTTGTGATAGAAGCAGCGCAGTCAAATGAATGGAGGCAACTTCGATTTATTTCGCCTCACCATTTTGTGTTGTCTTTTTCGAGGAGCCCGAAAGAGCAATCACAACTGCGATAATTGTATTAATTTAGATAGGATTTAGATTAGAGCACGGGTATCCATTAGAGGTACAAGGTGTGGTTGAAATAGGTTCTCTGACTACCTCCTGGAGTGATATTACAAGGTTAAAACACAGTGAACGCTTTTCATCATAAACATATTTCACTGATACAGAGCGTTCACAATGGTTCACTATTAAACAAAAAATAAAATTAACCCTGACTTTGCATTTTTGTCGATATTTTATGGCTTGCTTCAAGATGAAATCCCACACCTATTCGAATTTCGCAGAATTTACTCCTATCAACCACCCGGAAACTCTACAAAAAATTGTTAAATACATTCGATTAATCATTCTCGTTATTTGCTTTCGATGTTTGAAATGTATGATAAAAATCTCTCAATTTATTCAGAAAATTCATAAATTCTAGAGTGTAATAACTTACAATATTTTATTTAGCACAGGAACGAACCAACCTATTTTACTGGAGGGAGAAGGAGATATCTATGAAAACCACAGAAAATTTTACGATTAACTAATAATATCACGTCAACGTCTTTGATAACTTCGGTCTGAAATTTTAGCTTCACATGACTCCGTATTAGCGTACTATTCAGCAGATTTATTAAAAATAGCAATTATCCAATTATTTTTCTCCGAAGTCCCAATAGAAATTTCACAAGACACCCCACACGGATAAGCCTTAAATTCCTGGGCACTGCCTCGCTGCAATTTACCTTTCCCTCCCAAATTCGTTTAAAACTCACTGAAGTAGAAAAGACCTGCATCCTTCACTTGCGTAGCTGCTTTAACAGCGAATATAAGCGGTCTCGGAGACTGTGCACTCAGTGAATGCCAGGATCCAGTAACTACACTGGCAAAAACTTCATGGCATGTCACTTAGAAAAATTATTTTTAAAATACCTTATGTTCAACGAATATTTGATGGTAATGTCATTTACTTTGAGTCACCCAGAATACTGTCCTGCACCGACGTTTTTTATGTAATTAGATACACGACAAAATTTAATAACAGGAACAGCGCTTCAATTCACGTTGTAATTAAACAACCAGCTATTGGTTATCATTATTGAAACAAGTTATGTAATCCCCAAGGGATATAAACTAATCCAATGATTAGCCGCTAAATCTATTGTAAGCACTATAACGATGACTAAAAAACGTTAACATGGGCTCAGAAGGAAATAAAACGATATAATGGTGCAAGTAGGAGCTCAACGCATGTAGCCGTCCAAGGTACGATAAGGGAACACTGAAAAGGCAAGAAAATATCCCTTAAAAAGCTACGAGTGAGAATAGTGAGTATGATTCAAATTTTAAGTCAGAATTGGTGTCTATGCAGGCCGAATTTTTCGAGCACTAATACGGTAATCTCCCTTACCCAGTTAATTGTACTAGCAGAGGTTTGGCACAATATATCCAGACCTACTGGCATAAATAGTCAAGCTACAGCAGCGTACCGACAGAGCTTCGTATGAGGGGCACATGAATTATCAAGCAGGCAAGCAACAATGAACACAATGGAACACTCTAGTATAGTTAAAAAAAACTTACATCGAAATCGAAGAAACATCGGACACGACCGAGTGTACGGAGAAAATTTTAAAGTCGTGTCGAGCCAAAAAATTACTTCATTCAACTGAATAATTCTGAATGACATAACACGCCTGCATGTGGACCTGATCATGAAACACAACTTGTTCCTCGCTAGATGTTACCTGTGCTTTATTATTCAAGATTTGTGAGTAACAAAACATTTCAGCTTATTAACCTCTCTCGTGAACCCTTAATGAATTCAATGTACAATTTGCCGCGGTGAATAAGAAACTTGGAAAAGAACTAATTTTAGGGTGCCTGCATCCTTACAAAATACAATACAATTGCTCTACGATTTGACACATGTCGACCCATAGAAACAGTTATCTGACTTCTGACCAAAGAAAAGCTAGCAGACTCCATGAAGATCAGAACGCCCAAATAATTTCATCCGAGTAAGGTTTGCTATCAAACTTAAAAGCGAGGATTTAAGCCTTAAAACTCGGTTACAAAACATGGATCGCCAGATTTTTCCACTCAGGGAAAGATGTTTTCGCTTCCAAACAAGAAATCTTAAATGACTTTCACCACTTATACATATGATGCAAACTTAGCAAATGTATCCCTGCTTTGCAGCCCGGTTTGACTGAGTTTGAGCTCTATACCATATGCGTAGAGTTACACATACTACCATCACACTATGGCAATGCTGACGTTACATCAGTCGAGCTGGGGTTGGTCTCTAGATGCCATGCACAGCACTCCGCATGAACGAAACTGGCAAAGGACTGGAAAAATGACTTGAAGCATATGGCAATTCAGAAGTTATGTAGCGTCAGGAGAATGTTAAATAGGTGTCATAGATAAAACAGCAAATAAAAACTTGTGTCGTCACAGTAAATTTCTTGTCCAGAAGAAAACATATCGAGCGATGAAGCCAAGCTTCTCAAGGGTAGGCACAACTCACGCAAACCGTTCGGTTCTCAACAAGGACGCCTGAACTAGCGAAGTGAACTAGCGACGGCCTTCTCACCAAAGTTTTATAAGCAGCTTTCCTTTATAAAATTAAAGGGAATTCTAAATGGTCTGTCTCTTACGATGGCTATGGAACTACACATTATGTGTTGAGCGAAGGTATCCTTACTTCAGTCTTTAAATTTATACTACCCCAACTTGCTGGCTGTCGTACACACTGGCAAATTCATCGACCTACTTCATTCTCGGTCCAAAATGGCCTTTATTAAACCCCACACCGTAAATTCAGGGTGGCTTTCAAAAAGCGTGTCTGACGAGCAGTACTTCACCCGCTGGCGGAGCGATCAACGCACACATTGTGAGAGCACAACATCCGTCAGCCCTGGAAAACAAACAGCCAACAGGAGAAGGGTCTGTCGTCTTTATTTGGAGTCTGAGCCAGCCAAGCAATCTGGCGACGCAGTTTGAGTCCCCAGACGACACAAAGATCAAACACGCCCACTCTGCTCACCACCAAACGAACATGAAGCGTCTGAATTTATGAGGTAGTTATTTTTCATGATGTCCATCGAAATGATCACAATCTCGATGCAAAGTTCCGAGTGGTAAGCGAAGTGAGAAAATGAATATGCATGGATGAAATTAATTGTTATGTTCTCTTACGTTTTGCGTGGCATTGTTTTTGCGTGAAAGAAGTAAATCCCATTCACGTCGAGTCCTTGCGTTTCAGGGAGTGCTGGGAGCGATACCAGATGAGGTAGCCTAAAAATAGCAACACCTAAAATAAATGGTCCAAGTGCGGGTATAAAAATCAGTGAGCTACCGAAACGCAGATGCACTTGTTTACTCTTATAAGAAAACGTAGACATAAAATTCTACAACTTTAACTTCAGATGACTTGCGTACACATATTTAACATTTATTTTTATCAATAGGGTTTTCGGTGAAGGCCCTAGGGAGTAAGTTTGAGTAAGTTCTACTACAAAAATACCCACAGCAAATACCAATCACTCCCTGCCTCAACGCCAGAAGATACATAAATACACAGTTGAGCTCTGTAGCGTAAGCTTTCGTAGTGGTTCTTGGTTGTTAGGAACAAATGTAATGTGCAAATAGAACGAATTTGAACAGCAACTTCTGTTTTTTTCATTAAATTTTCAGAACGTTACACAGTCTGCAGTACGCGATATGCGAGGCTCCAAACTACGGCTGCAACACGTTCGGCCAGACAAGCAGTGCCGATGTTTTTACTTCATTTCAATGCTTACCTAGAATCGGACAAACCTATATTTCATCGTCAAAATTGTACTTTTGGGCCCTGTCGTACTCCTCCGATGTTCTACGGTAGAATCATTAGCGACACTGTGATACTACAGTACTAAAATCGCATTAAGTCTGCAGTTACTTCAGCGGGTAACCGCGATAGCTACTACGGGATTTGGCACTATACTTCTTGAAACAACTGATGCAGACACCGTGTGGTACTTCAGCTAACTGCAAGACCAATCCCCCTGGTATACCATCAACATAAAGGAAGCTGAAAAATACGCACACGGAGCATGAAAAAACAGGTTGACAAGTATAAAAAATTAGCAAAAGGAGAAAAAAACAGCTGAGTGTTGCAGCAACAAGGAAATAGCTGCTCGCTAACGACAACAACTCAACTTTTAAGGCTTACAATTCGCAAGAAGCATTGAGAGTGACACTCCACCCCATAGCAGAGAGAGGAATAACGCCCGAGTCTCTCATGCCTACGTGCTGAAGATTTCAAGATGAACTATCAGCCCTTTACCGTACAGATTACGGCACAAGTCATAGGAGATATTGAAAACTAGTAGACGCGCCCCGCCCAAAATGGTGAAAAGAACATTGTTTATTTCTTAGGACGGTAAATCTGACATGAAATATTGTTATTTTCAGTATCACCGATACTGACTGCCTTCTCTGACAGTCTCGCTGATTAGTTAGAGATTCGGACGCAAGAATTTTCCCCTATCTAAATCTTTACGAACGTGCCAGAAAGACGGATGGACGGACCAAGCAAGCAATAATGAGCTATTATTATATAGTGGGATATGCACGGAGCTCGCCTCCAAACGCGTTTGTCCTTTCGTTAGAACTTATTGAAAGGCCAATATCAGTGGTAGGTATTCCGCGATGTGAGAAAAATTACTGTATTTCCTCGAGAAACCTGCTATGTACAATACCAAGCGTATCATACTTTCCGTTTGATATAACTTCGAGCTATAATTCAGTCAATTTCTATGGTATTACACGTTATGAAAAATGAAGGTAGAGGGAAAATATTTCATGCCATTATACGTATACTAAAAGTGGTAATGTCACCTCACACGTTGGTGCTTTATACTCGTATCTGCCAGAATGTAATAGTGGAAAATATACTAAGGTGCTATGTGGCTACTGGCATGTACGGAGAATTATTGAACGGCGCCTAATCGATTTCGAAAGAAACTCAGCAGTGGTAATAGGAGAAAAAAAGAGCTAAAAGCAGACCGATGGATACAAGGAAATACCAGTCGGTCGACTGCGTACGAACGTGCATCCCTGACCTAACTGACTGGAGAATGAGTATGGACAGATCGGATTTTTGGTTTGGATCAGTAAAGGCCAGGGCTCACTATCAACTTTATGGTATGGATTTATAAGTTCCTGGATTCACCATCAAGATATTGGTGGATCTGTTTTGGCCTTTATTCACTCTACTTACAGTAGCATATTAAGGAGTTTAACGAAGAAGAGGAAACCGCAACCATGCGGTTTCCTATAAAGGTAGAGCGGGAGGATCCTGCAGTTTCCTGTTTCATAGTGTTATAGATTTAGCATACCATGCCGTGATCGAATATTACGTAGCATGACTGATTCGGTAAGTCACCGCAATACGCCAAATACTTATGGGAACGTGGACTCTGGATTATTGCCAGTGTTATATTTATAATTTTTATCAGTTCAGTCTAGAACTTCTTTTAACAAAACCCTAGGAACAAAGAGAGAAACTGTTTACCGATAAGAATTTTACAACCGATGATACAGAAATAAGAATAATGTGGATATTTTTACATTTCAAGTTTTTACAAGTGAGAACCAACGTGAAAAGTTGATTACACAATATTTTACGGTTAGTTTGTCGCCTTTTCGCTCTTCAATCGTTCATTTACGCTTTGATTAAGTAGACTACAGCATTTATGATTATAAAGAAAACGTACATGAGCACTTTCCGTATCTATTATACGAATTCTAACAGCTATTAAAGCAAGAACAGCCCGGAGATAATAGCTGAGGCATCAAGTAGAGCGAAGTGCTCGTTGATTCTACTTAGTGTTGTTCGGAGCCTTGTTCCCTAATTTGACTCGTCTCACGATAAGTCAGGGTGCTGGAGAGAAAAGCAAAATGAAGTGGAGGACCCAGCGAAAGCTTTCGGTCCCTGCAGCAAAAAATTAGCAGGATCTCTAACTTAAAAGGAGCTTAAGAGCTTGAAAGCAGGCCTGTCTTAAGCGGTTGCGTGACTTTTCTTGACTAATCTCCACCCTCTCTCCCGATAAGAGGTAAGGTGTCAAGGCGGGACATCATAATTACACTCATTTTTTCTCAAAAAACTCAATTTTTCACTTTGGGAACAGTAGGAATAATGTTCGCAGCAGTAAATGACAGCACAGATACGGGCAAAATCGGGTATGTATACATATCAAATATGACAAATTTTACCCCCGAAAAACTTTAATAACAGAGAAATTAGACCACGCCACGCTTTCGTGATTATAGCCCTTCTGTAAACTTTCATCGATGCAGGTAATCAATCGCCAATTACCAAATAAATTTCGTTGTTGACAAATCAATACAATTCGAGTTTTGGAACGGTAAGAATACAGCTTTAAATTTGAAAGTGAAAATCTCGTTGAAATTATTAATTGGGATTTTCAACCGTTTGAGTCCTACTTCAAGGGCACTTCAGTCTCAATTTAGTCTTCACTTGGAATGCTAAAGCTTCCAAACTGTGAACAAATTCGTAAACCATTTCACGTCGAGGACTCAAAAGAATGATTAAGAGAGAGGCACGCGTGGGCGGACGCGAGGCAGAGCGAGTGAGGTACGCCGTCGGGTCCACAAATTATCGATTAACAAGAGACCAAGTCGCGCCTCAGTTTCGCCTCCTTTTTTGGCTCCTTTTATTTTTGGAATCCATAATGTGACGCCCGACAAAAGAAACTGCGGCACATGGTTCTGCAGACTTCATAAAAAGTTCCCGATAGTAAACTTCATCCAAAAATGCGAGGGATGGAGAGTTTTAACTTTAATCGCATAATTTCTGAAAAGTGAGTTTGGTTCAGTTTTCCTGAGATATGCAGTCGAAGGGTAGGAAGTGCAGTTCCCAAATGAAATAAGTTATATTTAAGATATTCTAAAAACGATCAGATTTACTTCGATACTGAATAAAATGATGGAATTGTGCGTACATTGAACTTAAACTTTAGTAACCCGGC
>VOMN01085689.1:0-24745 GCA_014899125.1 Orchestia grillus
TCAGTACTCATTCTTAGATGATATAAGATAAAAAATCGGAAAATTGATTCGTTATCAAAAAAGCATAGGACGATCCCCTAATTAAAGGCAATTTCGTTGGAGACTGCTACTCCATCCTTCGTTATCGCTTGCTCTGTTTCCTGCGGCTAATCATTTTTTTATCAGTTAAAAATCTTTTGAAATGAAATTCACATCGATAAAAATACCTCGAGTTGGATGTTCAGAATATTTGCACATCACAACATGAAGAGGTTCCATAAGTAGTATACTCCAGCTCGTCAATCAGTCCTTGAGACCAGACCTGAAGTGTGAGTGAAAATTACGTTCCATTGTTGCATTGCATCGATTAATCCTTCAATAAGTAGTTTGAATTTTCCAAGTCCCTGATGATAATAAAAGGCTCATTCCACCATAATAACCATTCCCACTCAACACTCAAAGAAATTGTTCATTATATCTATTTACTAATAAGATAAAAATCGAATTATGCTTATCAATACAAGATAAATTCGGTATTAATTTGTAAAAAAGATTCCCATCACCATAGCCGCATTACTTTAATAGACTGGAATATTCTCGCAGCATTAACTTTTCTTCTTTACTTATACATACGATTTTTAGGATACTTCAAACCAGTTCAAGTATTAAGATTAATAAGTTTCTCTGGTCTTCCTCAGTGAACAGCAACTAGTGTTGTGGAGTGTGCGAACTCACGAGCTGCTACAAAGCTACGGTCATTCTTACCTCGACCAAGTATTGTATCATGAAGATTTCCCCACATTACAGTCGACAGAGGCTAATGAAATAACTCTTTCCGAGTTCCTTTCGTCCTTTTCGAGCAAAATAAATTGCGACGTTTCTTCACGAAGAAACAAATCAACAGCATAAAGAAGTTAGCTATTTCCTGCCTGGATTTGTTATTTCCTGTCTGAATTTTTTATTTCCCTGTTGGATTTGTTGCGCAGAAGATGACTCAAGTTAAACTCGAGATTTAGTAGTGATTTTTTTGCCAAATATTATCTTCATTTTTCATTTGTGTTTGAAGGAATATTTTTGTAAACAAAGTTATACAACTTCAGATTCCGAGTAAAATTTTGCTAACTCCACAATGTTTAAACGTTTTTGTCGTTGAAAGAAAACTGAAAATTACATTCAGACATATTGATGCTTTTTGTATGGCAGTCAAAGTTTAAAATATCTTAACGACTAGGCATATTAATTATAAAATTTGTTCGACATTGGGGCGCAACTGTCACTGTAAATAACCTGGACAATGAGACACTGAATCTATAATTTTCAAGCTTGAGCTGCTCCTTTACGAAATCGAGCGATTTAGCAAGGGATTCTGTGGAGAGAAGCAAAGAGTGTTTGAAAGATCAAGCCTTCGTTTGTTTATTTTACATTAACGAAAAAAATGTTTTTAATTGTTCCTGTTGAGTTCCATATGGCTGTCATGTGCACAAAATCTTCTTTTACTTTCTCCGTTCTCACGTCTTTGAAAAATGCTGATTTCACCGCACGCAAACGTGATTCATTATTTAGTCTCAATGGTAACAAATTATTAAATAAGTGAGTTTAATAAGTAACTGAGCTTACTGAGTTGCTTAATGATCACGAAAAGAACCCTTATTAACTCCAACACGTTTCTCCGTTGGGTTTTCAACCTTACAACTACTGGCGTGGTGAGGGATGTGAGGAATGTGTGGTGAAAGCTTCCTTTTCCAAGGGAAGTACTCCCTGGTTACGTGAAATTCCTTGCCTGAGCTGAGATCGAACCCTGAACGTCCCGACTGCGAGGCCATCACGCTAACCAGTACGCCATGGAGACCACTGGGTGGTGCAGTAGGGTAGCATCTTAGTTCCTTAAAGCACCCATGCACACTCAATTTATTCGTTTCCATTTCGGAAGAACCACACTTTTAAATTCCGTTTTTTCCAAAATGTAGCGTGGCTCAGGCTCGAAAACGCCATTTCTAACAGTTACGTGAACTCGCTTAGTCTAACACAGGAACCAATCAGAGAGGGTTTCACTAGCAATGGTATATTGTGTGCACGTCTTAGGAGAAACCTTGACGAATAAATGAATCCTGAGTTCGAGTTATTATGAAAAATATTTTTTTCAACATACGTGTCACATCCAGAGCTGTGTTTAGTAATTATTGGCTTGTAAACTGATGACGGCACCTGCCTCGCTAAAATATAGCTCATTGTACTGAAACTTCTTAAAGTGGTTGTTCTTTCTCCTATTTCTTCCCCTATTTTTGGTCTATCTGCAGAATCAAATGTTTTTTCTCGAAATATTTTACTCCCTAATGTAAAAGAGAAGCTGGCAAGAATTTGTCTTTATTTGTCTACAAAATAATACCAAATATTTTATTTCCTTCATCAAAACCGACAGTGTAAATGAAAGAAGATGGTATTCACTCGTCATCAAAATGGATGGAAAATGCTCCCAACTTATACGATATGATTTAGACGCGTTTGTATGAAATGTATCATACATGATTTGATTAGAAAGAAAGGGTTGATGGGTTGTTCGAACCCGTTAAATTTTTGCTTGCAATACCGCAAATTAATGCTGTAGGGAGTATCAAAGTAAATTAAATTTTCAGTCTAAACACCGTATTCTGAAGCTGAAAATGAGTTCTCGGAGTAAGTTAAATTCTCGTTTGAAATACCGTAGACTTACTCTAGCCGTGATGCTGTTGGCGTGCATGAACTGTAGATTCAAATGCGTCAAAATCAGAAAAGAGCGTCGCAATATGTTTCTAACATGTGGGATTTGAGTCAAACGTATGTCGTAACAAAAACATCGTTCATTATTCGTTGCTTTACGCGGAACATCTTGTGACTTTATCCTATAATGGGGCTTCGAAGTTTGCTCCATTAATTTATGTGAATCCCAAGTCTCATCTTTTGTTCGTAGTTTGGATGAGTGCTACGAAAGTTATTTTTATAGCATTAGTCTTCTTCGTCGCTGAGCTTAAATTTGTAATTTGTTAATAAAGCCTCCTGAACTTTGTACGTTCTTCAGCTTTATTGAAAACAAGTGAAAGTAAAAATCGAATGTTGCACTCTTTACTGTTATGTTTATAGATTATAATTTTGTCATATCACATTTACACTATTGATTACCCAATGGGGAGCTTAGATAACAAATTTGTATCAGCTGAAGGCTAATGTTAGCGTCACAATTAATGAGATTAATCCGATGTACCAAAGTGAATCTGGAAAAAATAAACTCAATTTCAATGACTCTTATTTGCTGCTCTGTAAATTCTTCTTGGAAATTATTTTCCTTCCTCATGCTATTTAAAGGATTCAAATAGGAAATGAGGCAATTTTTCAATAGCACTAGAAAAATGTACAGGTGTGAGCGAATGGGATGGCGTACTTCAGTTCGAAGATATCAAATGTTCTTCGAAGACAAATCATAGCCGTTTGGAAGATCATTTAATAGGTCGTAGAATTCACTACTTTTGCATATAGAAGTTTCACAGGAATATCAATAAATTCAAACATTTCCAACCAATATCATGTTCTTTCTTAGATGTCAATATTATCCTTGCTCTCTCTATACACAATTCTATATGTATATAGAATGTTGCAACTATTCCAGTCGTTGTACATGACATTTAAATGATAGCAATAGGTATGAGCGACCTTACTTCTTCGGTACAGCACTGACAGATTTTAGGAAAATGATCATAGGAATAAAGCTTATCATTTAATTTCAAGACGTAGGTAGTGGACTCTTGTTAAAAAAGTTGCTCTCTTCCTATATCCGACTGTGGGAACGAAATTTTGAGCCTCAACCTGCCTAGAAGTTTTTGGCAAGCTTTTATTTGAAGTTTTCCCGGACGATTACGCACAACATGACAAAGCATATTATTGAAAACAGCTTAAAAATAATGTAAATTACAATGCATTTTTAAGGTAATTTCTGTCTGGTTGGACTTGCATTTCCAGAGCCTATCCTTCCATGATCATCCGTGGGACAGCAATAAGAGCTGCCAGACGTGGATTATTCCCACGCGCTGAGTAAACTCGGCTGAGTGTTTGCCGCTTAGCGAAGCAATTTGGTTCGTTCCTCGTCTCTGCAATTGCGCGCTGACGGCCGCATTACAACTATTCCCTCGAATTTGAATAAAGAGGAACTCGTTCAGGGAGAAAAACAAGTCGCGTGCTTGTTTATGATCGGAATATTTAATTGATCTAGAGATCAAGGCTGGTCGAATATGTATGGAAATATCCTCCTTAAGCAAATAAACGCAAGAGAGTACGCGGGAGAATCAACAAATTATGTATTAGATTCAAATTCAAGGGAAACCTCAATATGGCTGGGTCGCTCCTTCACGAGTCTCGTACGTAGTGCCACACCGAAAGTTCCCTCAGGAAGGTCACAGGCCAAAGGCAGAACGCTTGGTGACTGCGTGCACGCGTTCTGAGGAAGATCAAGCTTATCTAACTTAGGGTTGAAACGCAGTGCTATTGATAGTACAGCATAAAACATTAACTTTCCTGATAAATTTGCAACTCATACGATAGGGATTTGTGTTCAGTGCAGAAGGAGCTTCAGTTCTGATATTTTACTGCAAATGATATCGTGGCATTTTTTTTAATTCAAGCAGAATACACACATAAGCATTTATTGAATTTTCTATCAAGCGTGAATTATAGAAGAGAATATTCAATCACTTTCTGGCTCAAGCTATAATTCTTTATTTTTTCGTCTGCGTGGGTCCCAGTACGTTAGAATATTGTACGAATGCGGTATGGGTGTGTCCGAGAATTACTTCGAACAACATTGGTTACTAAGCAGTCCATAAATCAATGCATACAATATCATCCAATTTTATCATTCAACACGGAAGAATTGCTGCGCATTCTCAGCAGAATTAAACTTCTAATTACGAAATTCCGTGTAGAAAGATTTTCCAATTCATGAGTCCGAGCTCAGTCTGCAAGGCTGTCATTGACAGCTGCAGCAGCGAGCGTTCAAGGAACGCAGTAAGCAGTTTGCGCCCCGAGGTCGATCTTTAATTAGAAGTTAAGGTCCGAGGTGGCCGCAATCTTGGACAGCTTCTACTGTTAATTAGATCTGGCTCCTGAAGCAGCAGTCTCATTGCTTGCAATTAGAGAAATTACTCTTTGCACCAGGCCCGGCAAAGTTGGCTGAGATGTTTCTAGGTAAACTTGCAGCAAAACAAGCAGCAATTGCTCTATGCACCAGGCCTCGAGCTGCACTGGGGGTCACTTTTACGCTAGACGCGAAATGAAACTCGTGGAAAATCCTTGGAACCGACAATAGTCCTGGAAGAAATCCTGGAAAGACATTTATAATGAGCATTAAAATGAAAACAAGTACGGAATTTATTGCTCGTTAAATTGTGTAAAATTACGACGCTGAGTAGTACTGTGCATGCGTTTTTTTTGAACTGTTTTTTGAGGAAAAATAGTTTGGAGGCTAGACGACTGTTTCACAGTGACGAAAATAATAACTAGGTAAACATGAATGAACGCATTCATGTAAGTGTTTTTAATTATATGATAAGCGACTATTGGAAAATTCTAAATTATACTTCCAGGAGAACCCAACTGGCAAAAAAAGATGAAACATGAAACCTATCGGCACGGCTTCATAGTACACCATTTGCAAGAACCTTGACTATTTGAATAGCTCAGTTTGAACATACTACTGATAATTCTCAATTACTGAGCGACAAATACGTATGGAAGGGCTGTTCCCGGCCTCGAAACCAACGGGCGCTTTGTTGTTTCTCTTGGCTTGAGGTGCTGCTGATCAAAAGTAAAGCGAACTCCACGGAGGAGGAGGGGTGGAGAGGGCTTTAAAAGTTAATAGTAGACTGGCCAGGGAGAGAGTTTTAGTGCACCGGGGCATGATACTGAGAACAGGGAGAGAGTACATCGAGGAGCGAATTAGTGAAGAATGCTAGTCGTTGGACACCTTGAAAGCATTTCGGGCCACACTGGTGTTCCGGCTTTTTGGAAATCCCGTATTTAATCTTCCCCTTCAAAGGAAAGTGCCCTGCCCGGGGTATCGAACCCTAGACTTCTTGACCAGGAGGCATGTGCGTTATAACGTGCGCTAAGGCACACCTCTGAGAACGTCTGGTTCCACTTCTCAGGTCCTTTTCAGTGAAAACTTTTAGACTGGGAGCGAGGAGATTGTTTGATGATCCTACATATGAGATGTAGTAAGCTGCTAGAAGAGAAGGTTCTCAATTGTGAGGCAGGCTCGTGGAAAGACAGCTAAATTTTTCTAACGTCAGATTCAACATAGCTGTGTGAGTTGGACAGAATGAATGGGCTCGACAATTCTTCAGCAACCTTCCTTTTCAGAAAGGAAGGGAACCATTAAATTCAGATCCCTTTCAGAGGCGAAGTTAGCAACATAGATTGAATGAATTAGGGCAGAATTCTATAACGGGCTCCAAGGTATACGACCCATGCAGATTATGAGAAACTATTTATCGAGCTTTTGAAGTTTGAAGATAATTGAGAACGTTTCCAAACGAGTGTCGGATGAACAATGCCGCATTTTTCCAGACAATTATCACGATATTGTATGAATCTAGATTTTACTAACAATCTAGAAAAAAATTACGAGTGCAAGTTTAAACATGAATAAACATTTTTTGTTTCACACGACTGAGGTCATTTCAGAACTAGAAATGCGGGCAGTCCATCGCTGCTTTAGATTGGGAAGTTTCTGAATCGCATTTTTTCGGGGTCATTTATCAGCAGTTCATAGTTTTAAAAAATATATTTTGAAGTTCCCTAAAAAATGAATCGGATTCTAAAAATTTATTTCATTATTGAACGATGAGTTCGACTACACTGGGTGCATATGTATACACTACAAAATATTTGTTTTCTATAGAAGATGAGTATTCAAGCGTAAAAGTAAGGTGAAAAACAGCAACCTTTCTTTTAAATAAAACAATTCTTACCAAATTCAGTGCATTCTGGTAGTTCACGCTAAAAAATTATCAGAATATGACGAACTTAAGAGTACAACAGGTTTGTTTGTGTCCACCCCACAAAAATAAATCCAACAAAACAGAACTTTCGTAACATCATCCAAAACAAGTAATTCCCGTGTCACAGCAAGGGCGCTTATCTAAATTTATCTGGAATTTATTTAAAGCACATTAAAAGAATTTTAAAAAATTACCAATAATTTCACAGAAGCCTCGCACGCAATAAGCGCTCAATGTTCAAATTTCGCCCTGCAACATTACTGCAAAGTCTCGTACACAAATTGAAGAGGCAAATATCCATAGTTCTCACCATCAGTGTCCTTTGCGTAGATCACAAATCGGACAAAAGATGCTCAAGTTCAAACAAAGTTACGACTGGCACTTACTGAAAGATAATGGCCCTTTCCGTCACTTGCTTGGTTTTCATGCGAGATTTATGACTGGTTCCTGGCCCATAACCTGAGCTTAGCCTAGGGGTAAAGCTGCATAACGTATTGCGCTGCTGCCGTTGCAGCCCTTCGGAGAGTCACACTTGCAGAACAAGCCAGCGCTAAAACGCGGCCTACGATCTCGCTGCTCAGATTGGCAGCTTCACAAAAGCCTAAATTGGAGCGTCATTTTGAGCATTCTTGCAAGTTCTGCACCAAAATTGTGCCAATTGCTTGTCTCTGTGTGAAGGAATCGGAAATAGCTCTCGCAATACCTCACTGTCGAGCTATGG
Source organism: Orchestia grillus (assembly GCA_014899125.1). NCBI lineage: Eukaryota > Metazoa > Arthropoda > Malacostraca > Amphipoda > Talitridae > Orchestia > Orchestia grillus. Next base: position 7,726 of record VOMN01085689.1, read on the forward strand.
GGAACATCAGCTTTGTTCATTTAAGTTAAAAGCAAGTGATAATACTTCACACTAATCTGTGTACTTTCTTACGGATTACAGTGCATCCTACGTCAAGTACCATCCCGCCCTACCAGACCAGCTTCACGTTATGCGTTGGACAAAACATAAATATCTCTACAAATGATGCGCAAAATTATTTGCCTGTGAAAAATAATGGTTGAATCTATGTTTTGAAAATTTAATTTCTATTTGAGTAAGAGGGTAGCATACTCATCGATTTCCACTTATAACAAGGAGGTAAAGGTGCATGAAAAGAACTTAATTCTTAAAAAAAATAAAAGGTTTTTTGGTTTCTTGTCACTGTGTTTTAGTTGATACAACCGTGGCAGCGTCAGACGTGATGAAGGTCTCACCACTTTATCATCTCACCACCTTCATTGTCTCACCCCCTTCTTCGTCTCACCACCTTCATTGTCTCACCACCTTCATTGTCTCACCCCCTTCTTCGTCGCACCACCTTCATTGTCTCACCACCTTCATTGTCTCACCACCTTCATTGTCTCACCACCTTCATTGTCTCACCACCTTCATTGTCTCACCTCCTTCTTCGTCTCACCACCTTCTTCGTCTCACCACCTTCATTGTCTCACCACCTTCATTTTCTCACCACCTTCTTCGTCTCACCTACGTCGTCTCACCGCCTTCAACGTCTCATCGCTGTCATCGCATCTAAATGCGTAAGTTGTAACACTGCCATATGAGAACTTCCATTTCGAGTCTCACACCTAGCAACAAAAATGCCAATTTGTTCCTTTTATTCCGAAAGAATATGTATTGAACAAGACCCAACCATTTTTAGTAGTCGAAACTAGTCTCAATTTCATCCATAATCTTACTCCATCAATTACTACATATCAATATGTTCGCTATAATCATAGGTGAAACATTTAATCTTATCAGGCACGGAAGACAGTCCAACGCTAAATGAACAAATACAGTTTCAGCTGAAGCTAGTCAACATTAAACAAATTCGTAATTAGTGCATAACAAATGCTTTATTTAAGTAATCAAGTTCAGGAGAGAGCCGGCCATTTATACGGTACAATAATTTACTCGTTCATGCGCAACAGAGTCCTTTGGAACAATCCCTTCCTGAAAAGCCAATGTTCACTCAGCCTTCGTCTCTGGAAAGAACAGTTCATGTGCGACTTTAATTCAAATTTCATTGGCAAACACACCGCAGCAACTTTGTCATTTTTGACTCATTTATCACTTCGGTCCATCCTCACATGTTATGGTTGTGGAAATTGAGAAATATTTCTCCCTTCAATTCTACCATAATTTGTCACTGACACAATAATCGATGGCTGCACAGAGCCTGTCCGTCCAAGCCTCCATCCTTTGCCTGCCCTGACTCGTCTTGCAGTGCCTGTGCCCCGACAACTACAACACAGCACTTTCAGTCGCACGAACCGACGTGTAAATTCATAACTGTTGTTTTCATAATGGAAAAGTTATGGCACAGTCGAGGTTGACTGCAGCTTCTGCTCTGATACGTGGAAAACGTGACTTATCAGAGCAAGTAAACTATAATTCAATCGTATTATTACAGCAAGACAAGTAGCACAGGAAGGATAAAAAACAACGCAGCATTTTCTTCTATAGATCAAGAGGACCTCATGTGACGTGAATCTCAGTCTCAAAAATGATTGTGTCTAATTGATATGCGACATGGAGGTAGTAGGTTGGGAATAAAACAAAACTTAATCAATGACGCGTAGCTTTAAGCGTTCTATGGCTAAAGGCCAGCATTTGATTATAAAGACATTTATGTATATTTATTTTATTAAGCTATTTAAGTCTCTACCTATCAAAAACCTTCGCGTCACAGAACAATGTGATGAAACCGTCACTTTCATGTGAATCATCATATGAACATTTCATTGGTCAACATGTGGCCAATCAATGAGAGTTTCACTGACGATGGTGTATCCTGTGCATCTCTTGACAAATAATTTAATCCTGAGTTCAAGCCATTTTGAAAAATATCATTTTACAGACATTTTACGTGCAAAACGTTATAGAATTTGATTGAATATTCTGGAAAGTTCTGGTAAAGATTCTTACAGGGTACATAAAATGTTGTTATTATCTTTCTCGCGCTGATGCTGATAGTGAGCCGGGAAAAAACAAAGGAGCTTCGTATTGACTTCGAGTAGAGGTTTATTGGCTCTCATGAGTGTTGAAATGGTCACATCTCTATTTCAAGACACTTTGCCAACGCGAAATTTCCGGTTTAATCAGGAATGAAGAAGCTTAGACCGACGCAAAAGTGAGTTTGCCTTTGCGACGAACAAACCAGAATTACCACAAAATAATGGTCATAGGAAAAATAGACGAAATAATGAAATAGACTGCGATGAACACCCCATTACCATTTACCTTATATTCCTGTATTATAATACTGCTGCTATGCAATAATGCCGCCATGAAAAATTGCTCCAACTTAATATTATTGCTATGCGATATTGCTTTTATGAAAAATTAATTCAACGTAATATTGTTGCTACGTAATACTGCTGCTGAGTCACATTCCTGCTTTGAAAAATTGCTTCAACGTAGTATTGCTGATACGAAATATTGCTACATTTAATACGGCTGCAATGTGTTATAAATGCTAAATAATATTGTCGCAGTTTAACTTTGCTACAATGTGTTATTGACTGCTACATAATACTGCTGCTAGTTTTAATCAGGGCAGAATTTTTCAGCATGAAAATATTACTTATGAGAACGAATACTAAGATGTGATGTTACACATTGAATTTTTCGGGACATAATTAGTTAACAAAGATTTGTAGCACGAATAGAGAGACTTCCCTTCGTAAGAGCACAGCGCAAGGATGAAAAACGTGGTAGTAGTTTTGATACAAGTTCGAGTCACCTTAGCTCAAGCGGAACTAAAAATTACATACAAAAGAAGGAAAGACGGAACCTGACGAAGGCGTCAAAGAATTAAATCACTGCCCAAATTGGGAGACATACACCTACTTTCCCTCATTACTTCCATAGCTGCGTGAGTTCTTAATTAATGTTAAATAAACATATTTTGTATTTACTCTAAGTGTTTTTAAATATTTATCAAACCGTAAATATTGTAAACATGCAGAACTTTTTCAGGTACTCTCACGCTAACGAACTTTAAGAAACTTTTCAGCATTATGAGTTGCTAATTAGACGCATTTTGGGGTTATTTTAACTACACAAAAGTGTGTACTTTATTGAGGTAACCATCAGGTTGAACCAGAACAGCTACACTGAACTGCTAGATAATCAAGTTTAACAATATACACCAAGTCATAATGGAGAAAACCATGTTGCTTTGTCTATTTTTTAGGTAAAGACTGCCGGGTACATCGGGATAAAACTATCATCAATTGGTATATCAGTCATTTAAAATACGTCAAGCATTTAGGTCTTCCAGCTAAGTCCCCTGACATGAACACAATAAAAATTTATGGGACTACCTAAAACTACAAGTTAGACGTCGATAAGATCGTCCACATACTGCGACCGCACTTCGAGATCAGTTGATGCAAGAACAGTTTAAAATCGATCAAGTGTACTATAGGAGTAAGAAGGACCCTTGAAGACTCAAAACCTTGCAGAATTTAAGCTATTATTCGTTCTCTTAGAGGTCCTATACGCCGCATCAGTAATAGGTAACTAATTTTGTGTCCCGTGAGCTTATTACGTCTACTATTTACTTAAAAAATATTGATTAGTGTTGAGATGGGATGTGAAAACATGTAATTCAATCACTTTTCCCCCCTTGCTTCATTAAAATACCGACACCGCTATCGTTTTTTCATATGCTTCAACGTATCGGACAGTTTTTACTTTTAGAAGCACAATCAGAATGTACGCTTGGTACGTTTCTTGCACTTGAGGCAATCGTTGGGCATTTCACACTTAAATGAATAACATTGCCACAGGAAACATTTCAATCGAATATATGGATGTTTGAATGTGCACAGGAATGATCAAAGGGACTGCACCCACAAAAAATCTTGAGTCATTACTCGTCTTCTCTTAAGTACAAGGTAAGTAATCTTTCAGTAAGAGAAATTTGACAAAGGCTAATTCAATAGTGCCTTATGATGACAGCATAGGCATCATTCTCAGGAGCTTCAAGACAAAATAATTACTTAATGCAATCAGACACAAAAAATTTGCACATCAGTGGTAAAGTCTTTGTGGATGGACTAGTCTACATAGCCAGCTTAAAAGCAACCTACAAAACGTGACTTGATTATTTATTCCAATTTTCGGGAGAGAAACAAATTTACTAGCTTTTTAGAGCCTTTGCAGTTCCTTCAAAAGAGTTCAATCCGAGATAGTTAAGCCCAGGCATGCAGGCCTGGTAAATTCCTGCTGACGTAGGCACCCAGACATCAGCTGCTCCTGCTGTCGTCTTCAGCCCCGCGCTGCTGTCGTACGGCGGGCGCGATTCTCCCGCTTTTGTACAGGAGTGTTCTGAGTCGGTCCCGCGATGGGGCTGTGGGGGGAAAGTGACTCATTGTTTTGTAAATTCATAATTTTGTTTTGCTTTTTTATCATGCAAGTTATTCATTGGTTTCGTTAATGGGCTTTGCAATTCGTGGATACTTATCTCACACAAATCAATATGAGTTCAGTTGTAATATTTTTCGTGAGATATCTCTTCTCAACTTTTCAGGAAGATGCCAATTTGGTATAAAATATTTTTTTCCAACATGAAATTCAGATCTTCTCTTGAAACTAGATGGGAGATGAGATGACGCGGACACCAGGATATGAGATATCCAAATCCCTCGCCACCGAAAGTTTGTCAGTAGAAAATATTCCACAAACTATATTAAACTAAAGTATCTCTTCAAAAATCCACTCTCTCCCTTATAATGCAAACGGTACAAACCCCAATTCTAGAAATTTTCGACATTTATCATAATTTTTGATGACAAAAAAAATGGATTCCTGAACTTTGAGATATTTTCTTCCATGACATGTGAGGTGATAACTTTAGATTGGTGGAGGCAGCCCTAAGAGGAGCGCGCACTGCTGATCGCCAGAGCTCGTCACCGCTCGCCAGCTCCTCCACCACAGCTGGACCATCATCCGCGGAAGCGACGCACGTGTAAGAAGCTGGAGGTATGCAAGGCTGCTGAGCATGGCACGATGATCCTCATTCCTTCCTATTCGGTGACAGTTCAACGAGGCTTATGGAGTGTTTTCGGTGTTGCTTCTGAACTCTCAATATTTACTATTTCAGTTACGATATAAATGATGAGAAGCAACTCTAGAATGTATAACACTTAGAATAATGGAGATCCTCAGGATTTTTTCAAGTTGAAGGATCCAAAAATGAAACGCATGACAGCAGACAATTATGCATTTTTTATTTTATATATAAAAGACATGTTTTACAAGCTTTCGAGACTCCACAGATTGAAATTACTCATGAGCCTATGCTTGCTGCTACTCCTGGGTATTCTATTCCTAAATACGCCTCCGAATTTTTTCCGTTAGAACAAGTTATCAAGCGAGATCACGCTAAAATAAAGATAACACGGAGAAGGTAATATTTTAAACAAATAATCATACGGAACAAGTAAAATTAATGGAGCACTGTTGAACCAGCCAAGAGCTGCACCGTCTCCTCTCATTCATTGAAGAAATAATAGGAAAAATTCACGCACTAATGAACCAGGTACGACGCGCTTCTTTCGGCTCGCTTTCATCGAATATACTCTTGGCTTCCGGACAATTTCTATTGATTAAAAGTATTCTATAGCTGGCAAGCCTAAGAAACGTGTACTTTGGCGTTTGCTCTCCGAGCACTCAGTACAAACAAGACAATAAACAGTGCTGTTTTGAGCACTGTTGAACTGTTCAGCATTAACTGTTCTGAGTTAAACTAGTTATTAGTCAATTCTTACTGATTGCCGTACTGTTTGAAATGTGAATTACTTGTGGTAAATAAAATTCTCAAATATCACAGATAAAATATTGAGGTAATCAATTACAGAGCATTAAATTATTTTCGAATTTAGAATGTTACATTTGTTGTGCCTGTATCGTTGAAAAACATAGGAAGCTAATGTGAATCTCTGAAATACTGAAACAGTTTTCGATGCTTGGTATTATATGTTCATCTACGGTATAAGGCGGACCCAGCCTTATGCATCACCACGTCTTGCTAAATAAGTGAGTCACTTTGGAATAGTTCGTAGAGGCGGTGAAAAATTGCATTGAATTGGATTTGAATACTTGTGTTTGAAGAGTCTAAATAAATGGGTCTCTAAATAAAACAAGCAAACCTTTTTAACTGGAACTATTCCTATGGTTTCAGGCGTTAGATTAGAGAAACAGTATTGCGATTGGTATATTTCAAGCTATTCATTTTTTTATCGAATGTGAGTGGGACCGAAACTACCTAATATTTTTGCAGAACATTTTTGTGCTGAACTTCATCTTCTTTTGATATTCAATTTTTATTCATTATTTTTACTTAATTTCAGAACTTCAACTTTAATACGAGTAAATATCAAATGATGGTTAAATTTCATAGCATGTACGAGAACATGGGACTTGGTTTTGAAGTATTCCTTATGAGAATATTGATATACAGAAAAATAATTTTGCACGAGGTTAATGTAAATAATGATATGAGTATAATTTTTCAAATTTAAAAATGAATTATTTCAAATCTCTGCATATGGGTTAATCAAATGTTCGATTCTTTTCCGTTTGAAAAGAAAGAGGCAATGTTAAGGAGAGCAACCTTTCAAAAATTCAGTATAAATATAAACTAACTTGTGAGGTATTCATCATAAACATACATATTTGCACAAGTGAATAGAAATGGAGAACCATATGCTAAATAGATGTTTACACAATGGTTCATAAACAAAATCTAAAGTTTAGATTTGAAGCGAGAAAGATAGAGACTGAGAAAACCTCGAAGCCTCGGATAAAGTTAAGACCGCTGCTCTCTGCAGCAAACATTCAAACTCTCGTTAAAATAGCTAAGTGCGCACCATCAAAATAACTCACTGGCTTTAATTATCAATTAGAGGCTGCGTGCTTTACCTCAGGCGACCACTTCTCCACCAGGATTGTTTGCCAACTTTCCTTCGCTTATTTTGATGTGATTTCTGAGTATGGGTTGCGCGTGCTGTTGGCGACCATTCGATCGCACTGGAGCATCAGTGATGAAGACATTCGCACGCGCCAGGTCCGCCTCTCGAGTCATTAAGTCCACTACGATGTCGTAGCTTATATTAGCTCGACAATTAAAACAAAGCCAGATTCACTCAGAGCAGTTTACGGGGCATCATCTCATTTTAACGTTTGCGGGGCAAGTTCATCAGACGAGGATTGTATTCAATTGCTGATTTGTTATGAATTGAATGGAGCTCCCGTCCTTCCCCTGCAACACACTCTCGCTGGTACCAACAGACAAACTTGCTTCTCATATACTGAGCAGGAGTTTGTCACATTAATGTCTAATGACACAGGCTGAGCAAGTAAAGTTGATTGTTTACGGGTGTAATTTCAGAACAATGAAAAGTGTAATTTGTAGAAAATGATGTGTGCTTGAGGGATTATGCGAAAATAGATAGCTGATGTAGGTTATGAATTTTTTCCGAGCTTCTGATGTGGAACTTCGAAAAATGAATTGCATGAAAGTTTGGACATGAACTCTAATAGTGGCATGAAATAATGTCAGTCACGTAGCAAAAGTAGTTTCAAAGATTTCAAGTCTCAAGTTACAACAAATTTTAATTACTCAGTAACAGTCTAAATTCAACTCATGTGCGTTGAATGCACGGAACGTAAGACGCTGATACTTTGTTCGTGACCGGAGAAGCCAACTGCAAGGGCTCGACCAAATCACTACACACTCTCACGCACGGTCGCCCATTTAAAAAAATAACTGAAGAGATGGAGCCTTCGTAGAGTAATGCCCTGCCTCACACACTCGCGCTAAATTATGCATTTTAATTATGTTTCAAGTGGTGTTCAGAGTGCGTTAGAACGGCTTTCATTAAATAATATTTTCATACACACACAGAATTTCTGAAAATAATATTATCATACGTCCATGAAATCTCAGCTAATTCGCAGGCGAAAAAGATATTCTATTCTCATTTTTTTTTAAGTAATTGACTATGAAAACCCCTGCGTACCTTTCTAGGAACTCCTTTGCCATCAACAGGAGCCAATACGAGAATTCCTCGTGAAAGTTGTAAATTTTACCTCAGTGACGGTAAGCAGCGCACGTAGTAGTCAGTCATTCAAATTCAGGGCTTCCATTTATTTAGGAATTGGAGTTCAACAGAGACGAGTGCTCAAGCCATTAGCCCTCCGGACACGAGCAACAACGTTAACCTCTCTTTTTCACAGCTTTTACGTCTTGAAAAGTAGGGAATTTTCCATTGCCGATTTTTGTGCGTAAAAATAGCATTAACATTAGTGGATAATTTGACGAAACAATAACAGTTTTTGTTCTCGTACGTAGTTCCGGACAATAATCTCTCATGATATCTTGTCCGCATTGGAGAGGCAGACGCAGGAAGCTTTAACGAGTGAAGTCCCAAGTCAAAATTTTATTTAGAAAATCATATACTGTCCAACTACGAAAAACAATGACAATCATTTAGAGATATTGATTAACAAAAAACCAACAGCTTGCTGCGTTTTCATGTTCTTCCCCGTACAATGAACTGTTCATCCATGTATTTATTGCCAAGAGAGATGTCATCTGACATAACAGACAGAAGTTAAAAGGCAATGAGTGAGAACTGCTCGGGCATAAAAAGCGCAAGTCCAACATTCACAGTGATTTTATTATGAAATGTTAGCGTGGACTTCCTCTGTTAAGAGGGAGTCCACTCTCACAGAGGGAGTCCACTCCCTCTGTTAAGAGGGAGTCCACTTGTTTTCATAACGTTTTTCATTGCGAATGTTTTAAAGAGCTCGTTGCGTAACCAAATTTTGTGTTCCATCTTTTCATAAACCTACAGAGAGGTTCGCTGCGCCCGGCATCACGAAGTTCAGAGGCCGCCATCGTCATCCCAGCGCTCACCACCAACACGCAGCTCTTAAATCATGACGCTTTTCAATGCATAAATAGGTTTTTCATTCCATAGTAATGAATGAAAATTATATCATAGATTAATAGTAAGCTTCTTTGTGAGTAGGAACATGGGGGTAGTCAGAGGCTGCTAGGTTAAGGCTACTCCGTGTAGCCTTAACATCGGTTTGAAGACCCGTAGGCTTGCGAATGTGGCAACAAAACATATATAAAAGTGTTTTTCAAAGCTGTTTTGAGAGTCTGTAACCGATTTCCTAACTAATTTATCGCTTACAGCATTCTCTAAACACACTTGAATGATCCCTTAATCAGTTTCAACAGATTCCGTGTATCTTGAACGTCAGATACCAGCCATCATATTTCTATGAAGATAGACAATAAAACTGGTTGACCGATACCGTAAGTGCCTTAACACAGAGAAAATTATTCTGGAAAGTTGATTAATGTCGAGGTTTTTGCGCATGAATGAAATTGTTCAAAAAGTGAGCTTGTGTTCTCTTAATGTCAAAATGGCTTTTGAAAAACACGCCAATTCACAAATTTTGCAAATTCACAAATGTCAGGTATACTTGGGTCCGTATCAGCGATCATTTTCAAGAGCTTTCATGACTAACATTCCTGAAACTAAAATTATCATTGACGCTTTTTGTGATAAATTTTGTCGAAGCTGACCATCTTCAGTCCTCAGCCAAAATAGCAATTCAATTTTTAAGTTTTTAAAAATAAAAATAAAAATAAAAAAAAATTAAGCCCTACTTCATTACACTGGTGTTGACCGCGCCGCAGCTTTTGCTGACGTCACCTCGCTGACGTCAAACGTGAAGTTATATGTGCGGTAAGATTCGCTGAACCCTCTCGTTTCTAACAAAAAATAGGAACGTCAAGTTGCTTCGTTTAACATCCATTAGAAAAATATTATCTTACTAAGATACATTTCACATAGAATTTTCATGTTCCAAAAACACTTAGGTATTGTAGCTATTCTCAATTGTCTGATGTCTGTAGTGAACAAACTTATTAGGAAAATAAATATTTTTCTTTGCATTGAAACTGAGAAATTGCGCGAGAGAGCTACGGTAGCTGAAAATCTTAAAAGTACGCCTGCCAAAATCAGATTTGGAGAATATCAGGTCAGATTTGGAGAATAATGTACCATGAATAACTTAGTTTTACTTGAGGGCTTCCCTCAGTGAGTCAATTTAATACACTGCAACGACTAAAAGTTGATCTTTACACACATATTTAATTCATTATTTACAACTCAACACGATTTGAGTGTCCATAAATGTGTAGCTGTACACTGGAAATTCTGCAAGTAAATTTTTCCCATGAAATAAAAAACCATCTTTCCATATTCAAAAGTTTATTCAGAGAAATGAGCCATCGAATCCTTTCGCTGCTGACTCCTTTCTACTCTAAATAGGCACGCGTGCTGAGGTGAAGTAATTTAGAGCGTTACGAAGAGGTCAGAACTCGACCTGAGGCACACTGGCGTTTGCATTTATTTCCTTTGATCCGAGAGCGTATTATCCTCGTAATCCTGGTCGCAGCCATCCAGCGTTCACTTCATTCCTGCTGTTCAATCAATACGAGGAAGTTTTTAATATTACTACCACTTCAATGAATAACCGGAAAAATAACCTCCATAATTTGCTACGTGCTATGAAAATACATTCTGGCAGAGCAATACTGTAATTACGTTCCCCATCTAACTTCCAATGCCAATAAATCAGTTTACTGTTCTCTGTATCTTGAAAAGATTTTAGAGGTCTGGAAAACATTAACCAGTGTTCGAGGATGATCCAATTTATTCCTGTCATTTACACTTCTCATTTGAGAGAAACTATTCTACCCGTGGGAAATGCCGTGAAACCTCGCAGTGAAATTATTCTGCTGTGAGAAAAAACCATAAATTGGACAGTTTCATGAACCGACGTCGAAACTATTTAGGAATAGAGCCAATCTGCACCAGTAGAACGATGTACGTCAGTGAAAAGCTGCAAATCTGTTGAAAAAAGGAATCCTCATGAATACTAGGTGGTATAGGACGACAGCCGTGTTTCGTGAAATTACAAAAAATATATTCAAGATCATTAAACATTATCTGACACATTGTTCTTATGTGAGAAAAAGTATTAACAAAAACTAAGCCCCAACCTAAGAATGTTCCAACTTAAATGGTTTCATAAAAACCTATTGATGAGAAAAAATTTTGAGAAATTATTTTTAGTCTTTTGCTGCAACCTTCTAACTACGAAAATTATTTGCAAAGCTTATGAAAACTGACGGGATATTGTATCCTGTCTATCGCTGAAAATACAGGTGCAACGATATTAACTATTCATAATTGGAGATCATGCGAGGACTTGAAATTAATCCTTTTCGAAAGGTAATTTGATAGCACAGGCAGCCAACACTAAAAAATCTGTTTATAGAGACGCTACTGGACTCACGTAATGACATTGCCATTAGTCATCTCTGCGACAAAATCATGAAACTTTCATTCCACTGAAATGACACTCAAAATATTTAGACACTAATTCAGGCGCTGGCTGCGGCTTCATTAAAAGCATAATTTCCATCCCATCAAGGATCATTAACGCACACAGCGGCTCGTTTGTTGCCATGAGTGGGAGCCGCGCCGCACCTGCCTGGGGGTTGTGGGGTCTGCATCTCTGGCTCAAGCAGGCAGCGCTCGCTGGGTATTGTGTGAACCTTTGTCCGCTGGGTATTGTGTGGACATTTGTCCGCTGGGTATTGCGTGGACCTTTGTCCGCTGGGTATTGTGTGGACATTTGTCCGCTGGGTATTGCGTGGACATTTGTCCGCTGAGTATTGTGTGGACATTTGTCCGCTGAGTATTGTGTGGACATTTGTCCGCTGAGTATTGTGTGGACATATGTCCGCTGAGTATTGTGTGGACAGATGTCCACGAAGCATTGGGTGAACATACGGGTCTTGAGGAAAATAACTAGAAACCTTGAAAAAGACAAGAAAATGCGCCAAAAAAGACTCTGTGCTCCTGTAGAAATTTGAAAATTCCCGGCTCGTCTTGCAGTAGCTAGAACAGCTTCTAAACTTCACAAGGGAATATTCACCCCAGCTTTAGTTAGAGAAGTATCAGATTTTGCCCTTGCTCTACGCGAAAGAAAAACGTACGGTGGAAAATACTGATGGATGGCAGCTGACTTTAGACCTGCCTTTTGAGCGCCCACGAAAAGTTCATAAATATATTTAGACACTGAAGCAACTCTGCAGTCACTGCAAGCAGCAGGATCAGGGTTTGACAACAAACCCTATTGGTAATTATCGGTATCTTCATCTGAAGCTGCCAATGTTCGCACAACAACTTATATTGAAAATTTTATCCTACCTCATGAACATTTTGAAGTCCCACTCTACAGCACCTTCAGAAGAAATCAAAATCGATTTTTCTTTTCGGTGAAATTCCCGCGAAGCGATTCCAACGAAACGTCGTTTCAAAGCATGTCAATCATGAATGTAATAAACGTCAATTATGCTCCACACACAACAAAATAGGAAGCAAAATTTTATAAAGTGATTCAAACATAAATTTACATTGAAATAAATGATATTCACAAAATCTGTAACAATAAACGAAAGCACTAGGGAGCACTGAACCAAACGGATCAATGATTTTAACTCGTTTTGTATGACTTGTCATTTCTTATGTGAATGTTCTTGCTCTACATATACAGGGCAAGCCACAAAAAACTTCAAGAATTTTAAGTACTCATTATTCAGGCAGTATTTGATGTAGAGGGCTCGGCATGAATTTATCATGAATATAAGTGTCTTTTCATGGCGTATTGAGAACATTTTAGCTCACAGGAATAGTTTATGTACAATTACACAAAAAGCATGAGTGAATTTTTGCCAAGTGTGCATGTAGACCGTTAAAAGCAGTAGCACAACGTTGATTTGATAAAAATACACTGAATATTAAAATAGGGAGGCAATAAATATTGTTCATATTTAAGATCAAATATTGAATAAATTTATGAAACAAGTTTCCATTTTAGCCCATATTCATATTTCCATTCTAACCAATAGCCAAAGTTATTTTCAGACCATTTTTGACGTCGAAAACTCATTTTTGGTATTGATTTTTAAATCATTTCTAGGACGCTTCAAAGTACGTTCACATTTCTGGTGATACGGTCTCGCAAATCTCGTAAGTTCATTGGAGACTTTTCGTACATTTTATTTTTCGCATTCATACTTTTTTTTGGTTCTAGCAGCACTTCAGTACTAATCAATTTGTATCATGTAAACGAGCTTGACTAATTGGTCACCTTGATGTAGGTGCTCCTGTCCAAGTCAAACCAGCCATTAATGTTGATTCTGCGGCAGCGGTCGAAGCTGTAGAGGGCGCCCAAGATCTGTGGCAACACTGAGTCTTTCATTTGGTGGTCACAATCAAGGAGAAAAAGTCGTTCACTGAAGCTGAATCAGATGGTGTAAGACACAGCAGAAATTGAGCTGAATAGTGAAATTGAGCAAAAAAGAACCAACTAACTTCATAGCTTACATGGCAATTTCAGAGATTAATTACTCCGTATTAGATGCGTACAAAGTAACTGGAAGTATTAATAATCTTAAATTTTGTTCAGGTCTCATTTGCTTTTTATATTATTTACTTTGGAAAACGTACTGCATGTATGTGATAGTCCATATGTGTGTCACTGTGGTCCCGAAATTCTGTGCATTGTTAATTCTGATATTATATTATATTATTACTGATGCATACGAAACTCAGCTATCCAGTACGAGGATACTTACAAAGTACTCGCAAAATAATATAAATATACTCTGCCTGGTGAAGCCGACTGCAGTCATCGAAAAGCGAATGATCCTTTAAACGAAGTCAAAATTTCGGAAAAAATTCGTCAAAAATACCATTTTGCCTCCAGAATTTTGGAGAAATTTACGCGCTGCCACCATATCTGTACAACACGACTACTTTGAACGTAAAAACGACAAAAAACTTCCTACCACTGCTGATGATGTTGGCAAAGTCGATGAATAACAAAATCGCAATAAAATTTGTAATCCTAATATAAAAAACGGGCTTATTTCAAAAATGGCTTTCGGAAGCAGTGTAGAGTAAAAAATAACTTAATTCACCAACTCACGAACTTGAAAAAACGTAAGAGAGCCTTTCCAAATATTATACGAATGCCAAAGATATTACACAGAAAGTGAAAAATAACATTTTTCATTTATCGTTTGTAGCTGTTCGGTTACTTGAACTGTTCCAGCGTTGCCATCTTGCGCTAGGGCTTGGAGGAATCTAAGATCGCGGGTACATTCGCTGACTGCAACAAGAATATTCAGGAGCGTTTGCATGAGGCATGTTGGTAGGCAGTCACGTTGTAAGCCATGCTTACATCCTTCAGTATTTTGAGAGTAAGGAAAAATTCATTCTCAATCAGCTGTATCAGTTTCATTATCTTATAAATATCATTTGTTGCTGATGTAGAGCGTAACATGAAGAAGAAATTCGAAGAAATACACGAGTCCTTTAGCAAAGTTTTTTCGTTTTTTAAATTCCGTGGTCCTAACTCCATCCTGATTTGGTGTACAGTCCATCATCGCATCAATTCTCCACCCACATCTCACCGTATTTCCTTCGGCCGCTGAAAAATTGTAGCAAATTAAGCTCTTGCAGACGGCATCAGCTGAGCAGCGAATCTGGAGGAAGTAAAGTACGTTGAAAATAAGACTCAGAAGAATGTCGTACACGTTCACTAAACGGCTACAAAAATGTTAAGCTTTGAGATCTGAAACAGAAGAGAATATTAGCACGCGGCCCAATGAGGGGCAAACATTCAATGTTCGAGGCTATAACGGTTCCAGATCGTTGGTCCCATTGGCCACAATTACGGCCGATACAACTGCGTCAGCCAGCAGAGCATGAGATTTTACAGGCTGGCCTGAGCTGCACTCCAGCGTCTGGAAGAGATGCTGGACACTGATTTCCGAGTGTGTTTGCGTTTGGGAATTTGAGATCAAATGTTTTTGTTTATTAAGTTAGTCAAACTATTCGTAGGTATTCCTGAGCTAAATGTTTGGACTGCTTAGAGAGGGTGTAATATTTCTAAGTTCTTGGTTTTATTACCACGGGAACAAATTATCATTTTGTGTGAGAGATAGTCGTATAATCCGAAAAAAAATTATTGGAAAGACAGATTAAGCTTCAAGTTTTCAAGACATTGCATGTTAGGTCCAGGTGATCTAAGGGAATAATGGCTTCAATAATAAACGTATTAGAATTCATGCATCGAGGTATTTAATGAAGGAAATGAAAAATTACCATTTTATGCACTGGCGTCCAGAGATGCTGTGTATGTATACAAGAAAAGATGTGGTTCAGACCTAACAACTATGACATCGATCATCATGCGCGCAGTTATTCTCCAACTAAACTCAGGAAATCCAGTATTGCAATAGCTGCTAAGCAAAGAGACAGACGGTACAATGCGAGCAGTCTAACTCAATTGCTCAAAGTGAGACCCTGCAAATTCTTTAGGCAGTCATCGTGAGCTTTGTACGTTTGGAGCTGTTTCTATTCTTTATTCGATTCCCCAACGAATATTCCCCTTATTTTCTGGGAATTAAAACTGTACATGGGGCCATGGGAGAAGGTAAAAGGTTCGTCCGAGCTGTAGTTACTACAGAACAATAAACTCAGAGGACGTATTGATAACAGAGACGTTTAATGACGTCACGCTCAGAGAAGAGCACACAGCCTCTGACACGCGAGGAAGTTTCTGGTCAAGATCAGAGCAGAAATATTCGTTCATGCTCCACCTTTTCTTCTGTTGATATACTGCAGGAAAATTGGCCAATTCCATGGTTGGGGATGCGAGAAAAATTTTGATTTGCCAAATGTTGTTCATTGAATGACGGAAGATTTAGTGATTCAGAGACAGGTTTCATGGGTCGTTTTCGTATTGGGAGAGTGCGGCGTCAGTTTGGAGATGATACAATAACCGATTTCAGTATTATATTTATGAGGAGCATTAATATATTCTTAGTACTATTATTAATTTCTTGGATGGAACACTTATATTTTGGGGTGCTGGTAAACAAATTTTATCTGGCAACAAAATTATGATTGAGGCCGGTGAGGAACTACTATACATCAGTCAAAGCAACAGATACTTGATTTTTTGTATTTTCTTGTGCGTGAATTAAATTTTTTTTTCCATTTTAACATCAATATTGTATCCATACCGTGGTGTCCACATACATGTACATGTAGACAGCGATTGTGAACGGATCTACTCAACTTAATTAAATATGTTTCTGTCCTTTGCTGCACACTCAAGTAAAATGTAAAATATACATTTCATAAAATCTTATCGTGTAGAAAAATAGAACACGATTTGCACGGCTATTACATTTGGTATCATTTCTTTTGTATTTCACTGAGCTAAAACCTAACCTAGAATATCACATACGGGATGCTATGAAAAATAATTCCGGGTTCCTAGAGCATACATCAAATATACCTCATGGCATGACAGAGCACTCCTAAGCTGTGAGTGCGAGGAAGTTCGTGAGAAAGAGACCAAAAAGACTCAATTCTCAGTCAAAAAATTGCGTCCGGTATCACGGGGGACCACTGCAGTCAGGTCCGCAACAGGGCAGGTTGCTCCTGCAATTCAAGTGAAGGCCGAACATTTCTTGTGGCTGCACAGAACGGCGAAAATTCACTGCAGGTAAAACACACGCAGCCTCTGTCGTCTATAGAGATCTGTGTGGCTCAGAGGATACGTAGGGCAGCCCCGCCAGGCTCGCGTGGCCACAATTTACCGCAGGCCAGAGAAGGAGTTCTCAGTAAAGAGCAGCATGGCAGGCCTTGCGCGGTGC